>CAUYRT010041113.1:0-68140 GCA_963574885.1 Lepilemur ruficaudatus | reverse complement strand
GCGCCCGGCCGCTCGCCCGGGGCCAGCCGGCGGCGGCGGGGGCGCGCGGGGCCGCGGGGCCGGCGCTCCGCGGGAGGCGGCGTGAGGTGAGGCTGCGGCGGCCCAGCCCGCGGCCGAAGAGGACGGAGCCCGCGGCCGCGCGGAGCGGGGTGAGTGAGTCGGCCGCCCCGGGCCCCGGGGGAGTGCGGCGGGACGGCGGCCCCTCCCCGGGCCCACGAGCCCGCCGGGCCGTCAGGGTTGGAGGGAAAAGAAAAGCGGAGACCCGGGCCCGGCCCGCCGCGGTGGGGGCGGGAGGCGGTGGCGTGCGTGGGGACCCCCGCTCAGGGGGTGGCCGGAGCCCGGCCCCAGTCAGCCTCTGGCCCGGATTCGTGCCCCAAATGCCAATTTCCGAATTTCCGTCGGTCGCGGCCGCGTGGAGGACTCCCCACCCCCGCCTGGTGAGTGACGAGTGTCACCGTGGCCGGGGGCAGGTGTGTGTGCAGCGCTTGGACCCGCCCGGGCGCCCCCGTTCTTGGCGAAAGGGCCGGGAAGGGGCCGGTGGGCAGTGCTGGGCAGAGCTCCCCCGCCAGCCTGCTGCTGCTTCCAGCCTCCGGCCTCCGGCCCTGGCCTCGGCGGGGCGGGCTGGTGCGGGGAGCCCAAGGTTGGGGTGTGGCCCATCTGCGTCCTCAGTCTCCCTCTCCTGTTGTAGTGGGGGCGCCAACTCCATCTTAGAGCCGGGCCGCTTCCTCTTCCACCCGCCTCGCATCCTTCCTTATCGGTGGCAGGGCTGATGGGTGGCAAACTTGAGTGTCCCCCAGTGTGCACTAGTTCCCCTCAAGAAATCCCAAACGGATACTCCAGGTAAACACAGTTCATGCCACGCAAACGTCATGTCAAGGCAGGTCCTCCAGCTCTGTCCTCTTTCGACCCTACGTAGAAATCCTAGCTTCCTAGTCCCCTGCTCCTCTCCCTACCTCTGGAATAAGGGCTGGGGCCGTTCTCCAGACACGCAGGCCTACCTGCCTCCTCCCTTTCGGAATCGGGGTTCTTCAAAGGAGAACTTATGTGAGCGTCTTTGTCCACAGCTCTCGCCAGAGCTGACAGGATAGACCCCCCCACCTCGGGGAGAAGGTAGTAAAATGCTCCCCACCATCTGAATCTCCCTACTGCCCAACCTCCAGACTGTTCTCCCTCTGCTCTGAACTCCACTGCGCTTTATCTCCTGTGTGACTCTTATCACTGTCTGCCTTATTTTATAGATACTTTTGTGTTGGGCTTATCTCTCCTGCTGGCTGCTGGATGGTGAGCTCCCCGGTGGAGTTTGAGTCATCTCTCATCCCACACCCCGTCAATGCCCTGTCTGCAGGGATGGAAGCCCGCTCCGAGGCTTGCCTCTGGGACCCTGGCTTGCCTCTGGGACCCTGGCTTATCTGATTCCTAGACCGTTGCCGTTAGATTATTTTTCTTCTGTTAAGAGACTGTGTTCTGGGATTGGAATAGATTTCCAGCCCTCTCCCACTGCAGAGAGAACACAATGAGTTAGGAAGGGCTGTTTTTCTTGTAGGGAGTGACTTGCCAGATGAGCAGCGAGGCACATCCTCTGCTAGGACGGTGGCCGGGCAAAGACTCTAGGTTCCCTGAGTGGCGGGTGTTGCATGGACTGGTCTCTCTCCTGGCCTTCCCCGGCCGCTGATGCATGGACTGTGGGTGTCAGGAGACCTGGGTTCCAGCCTGGCTTTCTCCGTAATGTGCACGAGTGTAACTAAGCCCCTTGGTTTCTTGTGGGCTCGGTTGCTCCTTACAGAATCTGAAAGGAAGATTCTTCTGCATATACAAGGGCCTTTGGGATCTGGGCCCTGCCCACCTTTCCCACCTCCTCTCTCACCATTTCATCCCTTATACTCGACTCTGTAGCCCTCCCAGGCCGCTCAGAGGTGTCAGAGGCGAAGTGCTCCCATGTCCTTCCTCGCCTGGGTGCGTCATCAACTTTTCATTCAGGAAGAGTTGGTCCCCTGTACCTTTGTGCCACGCCAATCTCACTTGTCTGCCTCAGGGCATGGCCCCTGTCTGTTTACATATTCCTCCCTATTAGACAGTGAGCTCCTGGGTGGTCCCTACGGTATCATATGTCTTTGTATCCCAGAGCCTTGTGCACAGTAGGTACTCAGGAAATGTCTGCATAGTGAGAGGGATCCGCCTGGACGACCACCACTGAGAGCCCTTCTCGTCCTAACTTCGTTGCTTGCACATTCTCTCTAAAGGGAACCCACTGCCCTCTTCCATGTCTGGAGACCTGTTTTTTTCTTTCTTTCTCTCTTTTTTCTTCTTTTCTTTTTAAGAAGGAGAGAGGGGGAAAGAGGTAGAGGCCTGGTTTAATACCAAGAAGATAGATGTTCTCCCAACCAGCCCATCTGGTTAAGTCTTTACAACTTGGTGTTCGAGAAAAGCCAGTCATGGAGGATGTGCAGTTATTTATAGAGATTAGAAGAGGAAACGTCTGGTGCTTCAAGATCACTGCTCTGCTCTTTTTGGAAAAGATGCCAGGGGCTGTGTGCTCATTAATGGAAGGGTAGTGATATCACCCCGGTGTCTTTAGCCATAGGCAGGAGGGGCTGCTGTTTATAAACACAAGGTTAATCCAAAGTGAGCTATCAGTTGCCTGTGTGCCAGTTGTCAGCTCTGCTTAGGTGAGATCAATCTCTTTGCAGACAGCTACCCTGAAATCCGCTTAACAGGACTCCCTGCCTCCAAACACGGATGCGGCTAAGTGGTCTTTGCACAGCTTCTCTGTAGGTCATTTGGTGAATGTTTATTAAGCTTTTACTGGGTAGGTACCCTGGAATGTTATCAAATAGAGCCAGGGCAAATCTTGGTCTGGTTTGCTGTAAAAACCATAAAACCATAATCTGAGGCATTGCCCCCTCTGCGAAAGGCTTCTCACGGTGACTTGTATGAAAATTTTCTTTCAGAATTTTGCCTTCCCCCGGGAAACTAGGTTGCTTTTTCCTTTGATATTGTAGAGGAAACTGGGAAGGAGAACACGTATTGTTTGCATACTTTGCACCATGCGGTGTGTGCGCAGGGCTGCTGACGCACCCTGCAGGGTAGGTGGTATCTTTCCCCGATTTTCCCAGAGAAAGACATTGAGACACAGGGAGGTCAACTGTTGTGTCCAGAGTTTCTCTGGATTTGTACCCGATTCTGCCTGGCTCTTTCTGTACCACCCTTTCCAACTGATTTTGATTCCCCTCTACTCCTTGGCTTCCAGGCTGCTCAGCACACAACATGATATTCCATCTAGCAACTGTATTCATCCACCCTCATGGTCGGCATGTGTATTTCTACTTTCCTTTATTGTCTATCTTTGTGTGTGTGTGTGTTTACATGTAAATCTATCTGTATTCTTTACAAGTCATCACAAAAGGTTTCTGGAAAACCATATGGATTAGTGAATTGAATACAATACATAACATTGCACCTAAGAGCCAACTCACAGTGCAGTTAGGGAGATGGGTCCCCAGGTAACACAGGGTGTATGTGATAAGAGTCACTTGAAGGCAGAGTTCAGAGGGGGAGACGCCCTTTCTGGGTAAGGCAGTCAGGGCTGACTTCCCAGAAGACACAGGATTTGAATGGCCTTAAAGAACGGGGAGTTTTGATAGTCCACAGCACATGTAAAGGTGTGTGCGACTCAAGAGTCTAAAGTCTGCGGTTATCGCAGTGGCCCCACCAGAACAGGTCTTCCAGTGTGGGAAAGGAGAGAATTGGTCCAGAGATAAAAGTGGGGAACCTGGTGGTGCCTTTTTCAAACCATCTATAGCCTTGATAGAGGGTCCAAGAATATTGGGGCTGGGAGGCCCACACCTCGTTTAAGAAGGAGAGGCTGAGGCTGGCAGAAGAGAAGGGACTTGTCCGAGCCCTCTCTGCCAGCCTGGAACCCAAGTCCCTAATTACTAGTTTAATCTCTTTCTTTAAAGCGCAGCCCTGTACAGTGGTCCTTTTATCCCTGTAAAATGGGCGTGGGGTACTGACTTCTTCAGGCTCAGCCTACCAAACACCAGGACAAATGTCTCCTAAATGGCCAAAGACATAAAGAGCTCCGTTAGAAAGGGCAGGCTGGTATTTGCTTAAATTACTCATATTAACAACCGCCCTTGCCAGAGGACAAAAAGGAAATTAACCAACAGGCAGGGTTCCGGTAACAGAGAAATCAAAACCCCAAGCAACAACCTTGGGGAAAGAGCATGGAAAAATCAGTTTCACACTCTCTCTTGGCTGAAGTTCCCCATCCTTGACAAAGCTCCCACGCCCTTGCCTCTGCGCTCCCTCTTCCCTGTTGCGGAAATGAAGGCCCCCAGTAGTCAGGGAGGTCACAGGTCGAGATCGGGGCATCAGTGGGAGTCCTGGGTGCAGGGAAAAGGCGGAGTGTTATCCAAGCAGCAGCAGGACCCGGGAGACCCAGGCCCAAGCTCCCCGTGGGGTGAACTTGCTGACCTGTAGCCGTAGGAGCAGACGACTCTGCAGGGTGGAATGCCCTGCATCAGGTGTATCACGCATCACACGTACATAGTTTAGTCTTATTGTTGGCGGTAGTTATGTTCTATATCTGCCTCGAGCACAGAGTTAGCAAATACTGAACTGTTGCTCCTAGGGAGAATGCAGGGTTAGGTTCCTTTGAGCCGCTGGTCACAACATTTTCGTCAGTCGATTCATACCTAACCTTATTTTATGTACGTTGCTGTTAAAAGATACCTTATGTAGTACATATTATTGATTCATTAACATTGAACTCCTGGCCAACCACACTGTGACTCGTGTCTGAACGAAGCTTCTGTAACGTGTGTATTTTCTCTGCACATCATAACCTTCTTGCACCCAAGGAGGGCCCATGACTGCACCGCGGCACTAGGCAGGGGGGCCGTTTTATTTTTTTACCCCTTTGAATTCTCAAGTGCATGGGGGGGCATTTCAAACAGTGAAATCACCAAGAAAAAGCACAAAAGTGGGAAAAATGTAGCACTAAACAGACCAGGGAAAGGATGCTTGTTTCTAGTATGAGAGCTGGAATGAAAAGGCAGAGTGTTGCCTTGTTCGACCTCAGCCAGGAACATGCAAGTCAAAAAGTCAGGTGACTCAAATTTTTTGCCACGCTGCACAAGTTCAAAAATGACCTCGAAAACACCGTGAACATTGATTTTGGGATTGCAAATAAATTCTAGTGAGCGGGTGAGTTCACAAATACAGAATCCGCCATGAGTACTGAGGGAATGAAGATGGGAGCGCAGGGTGAGGCTGTTGGCAGCTTCTTATGTGTGTCCGTCTTAGGTGCTCAGCCCTCCTGTAGCTTTTTTTAGAAGGCCCCCCCCCGCCCCCCCGCCTGCTGAAGGACACACGTCTTTCTCCACAGCCTACAGGTGGGAGGGACCCGCGCTCTCACACACCAGGGGGTGGCGGCTGCAACAAATTTGGTCTTTGCTAAGAGGAGCTGAGGCCCACCATTCCCCCAGAGGCGTGATTCTCTTACGGAGGCGGTTCAGGCCAATGGCTTCCTGGGACCCTCACGCCTCAAATCCCAGCCTTCTCCCTCCTGGGCTGTCTCAGTGGAACGTTTCCCAAAGTGTTTTGTCCTCTGGGTGCCCTCTGAAGAGGTGGCACATCAGTCCTACAGATTATCACCATTTCTGCTCTCCAGGGTCTTCATTTGCCCTTTGCGAGAGAGTTCCTGGGGAGAGGCTGAATTTTCTCTTTTGGCAGCTGGGAGTCCCTCCCAGGCCTGACTCGCCTGCTGTGCTGTGGAGCGAGGTGTGCGTGCCTTCTCCCTCTGTTGTCATCCTGGGATTGGAGTTGGGCCCTGCAGCCTCCTGGTCCCCCTGGTCCCCACACAGTGGGGTTGGGGTGTTGTCAGTGGGTGCTGGTGGTCCATTTCCTGCCATCTCTCTCTCTTTTATTTTTTGAGACAGAGTCTCACTCTGTCACCCAGGATAGAGTGCGGTGGCATGATCATAGTTCGTTGTAACCTCAAACACCTGGGCTCAAGCGATCCTTCTGCCTCAGCCTCCCCAGTAGCTGGGACTGTAGGTGCGTATCACCATGCTTGGCTAATTTTTTCTACGTTTAGAAGAGATGGGGTCTCGCTCTTGCTCAGGCTAGTTTCCAGTTTATGACCTCAAGTGATCCTCCCACCTCAGCCTCCCAAAGTGCTAGGATTACAGGCTTGCTGTGTCTCTCTTGACAGCCCCTTGAAAAGCCATCTTGAAGGGAGGGGGGCAGGGATGGGTGTGTTGGGGTAGAAGCAGGTGGCCATTCCCAGCCTCCCACTCGGCAGTGTGGGGTCCCCGTGGGTCTGGATGCTCGGTCACTGCCGGCTTTCAGTGGTGCTCTAGAGAGCTGGGGACGTTTCCTTTCTTCCCCTGAAGGGCCCATGAATTGCTTTCCTTGGCACTTTGTAAGAGTTGACTTTTCACTTACATTTTTCTTTTTCGTGAGAGGGAGAAAAAAACCAAACATTTCTTGCAATTAGGATTTTCCCCACGTGGGTAATCACACTGGAAAAAAGGCATTTAAATCCTTTGAAAACCACACGTAAGTGAGGCTCACGGAGCAGAGGGAACATTCAGTCAGCAGGGACAGCCAGACGTGGAGGCAGTTCGGCGGGTTATCACGTAAGGAAACAATTATTTCACATTTATTTTGGGTTTGCTTGTTGCAGCATATTTCAATTAGTTCGTCAGTGTTGTGCATCTGACAGGCCAAACGTTTATTGTGGTTGAACCATCTGGGAGGTGGGAGGCCTGCAGCCTTCCCTGTGGCAGTCAGTAACTACCAGTTTAAAGGAAATTCGTTTGATGTGTTTAAGAACCCAACACTCAAACACCATTAATAACAAAAGCCTTAGGAGTTCTGAAAGCACTCTCACTTGCTTAGCCATCCACTGGGCACACATAACCCAGGACTTCATTTTTTTCCCCTACGCAGGACATTTTCCAACACAGTGAAGCAAAGGTTTGAAGTGGCTTGTTTAATTGGTCCGGAGCATGATTTGTATTAACCCAGCAAGGAAAGGAGCTCGGCACTTTGTACTTGGGTGTGAAGTAGCCTGTGCCTTTGCTGCTGAGGGTAGCAAGGGGTGTGTTCAGCGGATCCTTCCATTAGTATGCAGCGGAGCGCCCGTCCTGTACCGGGGGAGAAAACGGTAGTTTGATTTCAGCTCCCAGCCTTGGATGACTCACTGAAGCATCGTGAGCTCACGGTAATGACTGCTGACCGGTGCAATTTGTCCCACGGTCCTCGGATACCAAGGTTTTAAAGTACCTGATTTCACCCATTTTTCATTCTACCTCGGTTATTCTTCTCCCTGCCACCTGGGCTAAAAGTTCTCTTTCCTGAAGAATGTTCTGTCTGACTTTCCAGCAGGGGGGAAAAAGGAATTTAGAATCAAACAAGTAGGAGAGCCAGAAGGAGCATTGGAAAAAACCAAGTCCAAGGATTTGACCTTTCCATGAAGAGGAACGACTTTCCATTTCCCTGAAACCCTAAGATCACAGGGCTGGGCGTGGGGCGTTGGCAATGAGCGGGATTAAGACTCAAGGACACAGTTAGTGAACTGCAAGCCGGCTTGAAAATCTGGGACATCCAGTTCACTCAGGTTGGTCTTGGTGGCCTGGGAGCTGCAGGACTGGTGCTTGGAGGGCTCAGGCTAATGGCACCGTACCACACCCCGCCCAGTGGGCCTTAGATTATGGGTTTTTCGATTCCTGCTCAAGGAGAAGGCTGCTCTTTCCTCTCCTGAGAAGCTTCCAAACCGTAGGGATCCCTGGTCTAGCCCGGCTGTTCCAGGGGCTGTGGGGGACCTTAGCTTATTTGTCCTTGGGCTGGCACAGTGCAATGGTGGTGATTCGGTGCCCGTTGACTGTCGCTGGGGAGGCAATGGCTGTCGGTGCAGAGCTGAGGGGTGCTTTTCTGCTTACCTGCCTTTCCTATTAGTGTAATACCCCGCTGTGCACAGAGTGCATTTGCCCATTGTGCTTCATTTAATTCCCACAAACTCTGCTGTGCCCACTTTACAGGTGAGGAAACTGAGGCTCAGAGAGGTCATGTTCGGACCCCCAGTGCTTTCACCTGTCATGTCTCACAGATGGGGACCCTGAGACTCTGAGAGATCATGGTTTAGGCCCAACCTAAATCACGGGAAGTTCAGTGCAGGCCCAGGCTCTAGACCTGATTCCTCATGTTCGCGTTCATGTCTGGTCATGTTCTGTGCCACGGCCTGTGCTGTGCTATTGTGTTGTTTTTTAAAATCCATCAGTATTTCCTGATCTGGTTGAGTCTGAACAGTGCAAGGTACTTTTCAATTTGGGTTTGTGTAGGTTTTTTCTTTTCTTTTTTTCAGAGGGGAAAACAGAATTCCTCTCCTGTTTGCTCTGTAGCTTTTGCTTTTCAAAGAGGCCAAAGGGCTCCATAGACTCAGAGCAGATTCCCCGAGACAGTATTGCATGCTCTGGGATCAGGTCTATTTATGGGATTTTGAGGTCAAAATCCGATCCTGTTGTGAAGTCATTAGGCCACGCACATGTAGGCTGCAGGTCGGGGAGCAGGCGTGGGCCCCGGGTGTGGTCCTAGAGGGTTTAGGAGTCTTAACCTGGGCTTCTGTGCCTTTTTCCTCCCTTAAGGGAGAACGACTTTCAGGCTGGCCAGTGACGGATGGTCAGGCGGATCCCTGGGTGTGGCCTCTTTTCCACTGGGGGGTGGGCCAGGGGGTGTTTTAAAAAGAGCACAGTTCTGGGTGGCCGGGGTTTGTCCAGGAGGGAGGGGCCTTGTGCACCTCGAGCCAGGGTCAGCTCGGTCCGTCTTGCCCCTGCCGGTCCACTTCTGTTCTTTTCCTTGCTCTCTGACTCAGAGCAGGAGCAGGGCCCAGAGCTGGCCTTGCGAGGAGGGTGACAGGAAGCCAGATGCAGGAGGAAGAGGAGGCCAGAACTGGTGGCTGTGTGCTCTGTGGGTGCCTGTCTACCCTGGTGTCTCTGGGCTCCTCTGGGCTGAAGGAGCAGAAGGGCCTGTGGCCACCAGGCCAGGAGGACTAAAAGGTGACACAGGTGGACCCAGTGTGGGAGCCTCTGCTCAGGTTCCCTCCGCAGGGTTTGGAGGCCTGACGGTGTGTGTTCAGAGCAGCTGAAGCTGGGCCCTTGCTCCAGATGGAAACATAGCCCTTGAGCTTCTGAGACCATCTAGAGTCAGACCTGCACTCTTTTTGGTTTGCTCGGGTTGCCTAGCCCGGTTGGGAACTTGGAAAAGGGTTTAATTAAATCTCCGCCGGTGGCGAAGGGGGGCTAATAAGTCATGCCTGGACAGGCAGAGCCAGGCTACTTGGCCTCTGGGATGGCAGTGCCAGGCATCCCCCAAAAGCAAACAGTGAGCTTTCAGGCCTGGCCCATCTGCTGTCCCAGCTGGCAGATTGCCAGTTTTTACCCCTACTTTCTGTACTCTCTTGGCTGGGCGCTTGGCACAACCCTGAGGGTCTGCAGGCTTCCGGCTGTGTTCTGGCCTCGGATCTAGAGAGAAAATGCAGCAGGTCCCAGCACATGGGGTGCTAGAAGCCCACAGAAACAGGAGGCATCAGGTGAGGCTTTGGACAGGGCATGAAAGAGGGGGGAGAGATGCAAGATTTTTCTCTCTTTTTTTAAAATTGAGGTGAAATTCACGTAATGTAAAATTAGCCATTTTAAAAATGTACAACGTAGAGTCATTTAGTCCATCCATAATGGTGTGCAACTACCACCTCTATCTGGTTCCAGAACATTCTCGTCACTGCAGCAGGAGACCTCGGACCCACTGGCAATCACTCCGCATTTCTCCCGTGCCCTGGCAACAGCTAATCTAATTTCTCTTCCTGTAGATTTACCTATTCTGGACATGTCATATAAATGGGATCACACCGTGTGCAGCCTTTTCTGTCTGGCTTCTTACACGTAGCTTAGTGTTTTCAAGGTTCATTGTGTTGTAGCATGTGTTGGTCCTTCATTCCTTTTCTTGTGGTAAAATATAGATAATACAAAATTTACCACTTTAACCATTTTTCAGCGTACAGTTCTGTGGTGTTAAGGACATTCACAGTGCTGTGTAGCTGTCACCACCATCCGTCCATGGAAGACTCCCGTCTTCCCAAACGGGAGTTCTGTCCCCACTGAACACTAGCTGCCCCCTCCCTCCATCCTACTCTCTGTCTCCAGGGATTGCCTGTTCTGAGCACCTCCTACAGCGGTGTCCTTTTGCGACTGGCTTATTTCGCTTATCATGAGGTCCTCAAGGTCCATCCATGTTGTAGCGTGTGATAGGATTTCCTTCCTTTTTAAGCTTGAATAATAGTCCGTTGTGTGCATATGCCACATTTTCCTTCTCCATTCATCCACTGATGCACATTTGGGTGTGTCTGGGCCAGCAAGATTTTGACTTTGGTTTGCCTCTGGATGAGGAACAATGAAAGACTCCCAGGCGAGGGGGGCTTAGGGACCCAGAGGTGTGAGTTGTCTCATCTCCACGAGGTTAAGTGACCTTTGACAGTTACACCTTTCTGTGCCTCGGTTCCAGTATCCAAACAACGAGGGCAGTGGTGCTCCCTCCCAGGGATGCTGTCTGTACGGATCCAGCGAGAGACTGGCTGGGAGGGTGGCTTTGAACTGTCAGGCACATAGGAGCCACTGTCACTTTGGTCAGGCCCAGAGCAGGTTGTTATTGGTCACAGGTATGAGGGTTGGTAAGGCCCAGTCTTCCACCTGCCCTGGCCTGACCAGGTGTGGAAGGAGCTCACCTGTGATTTCTACCTGCGGGGGTGGGGGGGTGGGGGGGGCTCCCTTCCTTGTTAAGGGGTTTTGGGGCCATCTCTGGGAAAGGGTGGCAGGTGTGTGTCCTGGCTCTTGGTGGCATTCCGAGTGCTTGCAGACTCCCAGTGGACAACAGTAGAGAAGGCAAGGGACACATGGTCTCCTGCAGTATCATCCCGTGGGACCCCTTCCTGGGTGCTCTGGGAAATGAAGCCAAGAGGATGACATCAGTAGCCTTCTGGGGTGGCTGAATCGGAGTAGATAGTCAGCCTGGAATTCACGAAGTCACACTTGCCTTCATTAGGCTAATTAACTTTCGCAGTGAAATTGCTCCGTGAGCAGTGACTTAGGAACTCCATTATCAGGCCGGTGCCAGTTGTGTGTGCAGTGGTGCCTAGGAAGCTGTGCTGTCCATTTCCATAGTCACCAATTAAGGGTGCTTAATCCTTAACCTAGGGCCGGGTGACAAATGAGGGGTTGCATTCAACATGCTTTATTTGAGAATTTTAAGGCTGTTTGTAAAGTGGCCGTAATATGGTTAATAATCATCCCAGGAATCTTACATTGTGATCGTGTGGTAGATCACATGGAAGATAAGCTGCAGCTGAGGGGTGGATTTGTTGAAGGTCACGGGGACTGAGATGGAGATTGGGGCAGGGTCAGGGGCAGAAAGGAGAAGCAGGAGGCCTCTCTCTCTAGCACTAACTTAAATTTCTATTTGTTTTTTGTTGTTTCTGGTTTTTAAACATGTTTAAAAAATTTTAAAAGTAATATATGTTCATGGTAAAGTAACAAAAATAAATTTTTAAAAATCAAGTAGTTTAAAAATACAGGCTGGGCACAGTGGCCCATGCCTGTAACCCCAGCACTCTGGGAGGCCGAGGTGGGAGAATCACTTGAGGCCAGGAGTTGGAGACCAGCCTGGGCAAGACCCCGTCTCTACAAGAAGTTTTTAAAAATTAGCCGGGCATGGTGGCATGCGCCTGTAGTCCCACCTACTCGGGAGGCTGAAGTGGGAGGATCACTTGAGCTCAGGAGTTTAGGGTGGCCGTGAGCTGTGATGACGCCACTGCACTCCAGCCTGGGCAACCAAGTGAGACCCTGTCTCTAAAAAAATAAAATTAATTAATTAAAATATCCATCTCCTGATGGATGGATAAAGCAAATGTGGTATATACATACAATGGAATATTAATCAGCCTTAAAAAAGAGGGAGATTCTAAACCAATGCGGCAGCACGTGCCTGTAGTCCCGGCTACTCAGGAGGCTGAGGCAGGAGGATCGCTTGAGCCCAGGAGTTCAAAGCTGCAGGGAGCTATGCTCGAACATGTGAACGGCCACTGTACGCCAGCTTGGGGAACATAGCACGACCTCATTTCTTAAAAAACAAACAAAAAAGAGAGAAAGGAAGGAAGAAAGAAAAAAGGAAAGAAATCCTGCCATATACGATGTAGATGAACCCGGAGGACATTGTGCTAAGTGAGCTGAGCTGGTCACAGGAGGACAAACACTGCATGCTTCCACTGTATGGGGCATCTGAAGTCAAAGGCATGGACTCAGAGAGTGGAATGGTGGTTGCCAGGGGCGCATGGGGAGTCACTAATCAACGTTTCAGTCAAGCAAGTTGAATAAGCCCTGGAGATCTGCTGTATAACAAAGTCAACAATGACCTATTGTACACCTTCAAGTTTAAGAGGATAGATCTCACGATAAGTGTGCATATCACAATACAATTTTTAAAAAATAGTTTAAAAATACATAAAATGAAAAGCACAGTGTTCCCCAGCTATAAACACCTCCTATTTTTGCTTTTTTTGTTTGTTTTCTAATGGACCTGAACCTACAGGTTTGCAGGTTTGTTCCTGCCACTGGGGAGGGTCCCACCTTTGTCCTGGATGTCTCTGCTTGACTTCTGCCCCTGTGCTCTCCCAGGCTGGGTGTGGCCAAGCTTAACTCAGCCTGTGTGAAGTACGGCTGGTGTGGGCAGTGTCCAGCAGACACACAGCTGGCACTGCAAAGGCTGCTTCCCGCAGGAGTGCCCACTCACACGGTTAGGTTCCCAGGCTAGCCCTCCACAAAACACGACCCTGCACGCAGCTGAGCATCTGAGTTGCGGCGCTACCAGGCCTAGCATGTAGGGCACCTGTGCTTATTAGGGCGTTTACTCTATGCCCGGTCCTCACTTGATCCCACAACAGCCCTCTGATCGCACAGCGGAGAAGAGTTAACTCCATCGTGCAGCCGAGAAAACCGAGGCCTGGAGAGGGAAGGTGACTGGCGTGCTGCTTTGGTAGTTTGCTCCACAGAGAACCCACTGCGAGTTAAGTAGGCTTTTGAGCCTGCTTAACCTTGGAATCTAAGCACTTTGTAAAATTTTTTTTTTTTTTAAAGTGAGAAAACCTGTCCTGGGGCGCACCTTAGAAGGAAAACTTTTTGTTTTCAAGGCTTGAGAGGAGGCTCCCTGTGGCCTGGCATGAAGGAGGCATTTGGCATTTGTGTGCGTGAGAACGGTTGTGCCTGGAGGGCTTCCTGGTACTTACCACGTTGCCCATTTGCTGAGGGCCCCCGTGGGTGACGCCCACTAAAGACTGGGGGGAGGGGCGGAGGGGCCGTGCTGGGGCAGTTTCCATCACATTACCCAGGTCCTGGGTGTGCTATCACCTGATCTTAGGGCTCAGAGGTGGTCCAGCTTCACAGAGCCCCCACGCAGCTGGACGCTGGGGCTGAACAGACAGGCGGGGTTTCAGGAGGTAGAGGTTATGTTTTGGGCCCCTCAGCCTCTGCCATTCTGTCACTATGGAGATACCAGGCTGGTAGCCCACGAGGCTGCAAGCTTTTCATGCCAGCAAGGAACGGGCGTCCTGTGTCCTTCCTGGAACTTCTCAGTCAAGACCTCAGTGTGCGTGTGTGTGAGTGTGGAACAGAGAGACAGACAGACAGATGCTGTTCCTGCCGCTGCTGCACCAGGTCTGGGATGTGGCCCTGCCTGCAGATGGTGCCCACAGCTGATCTGGATTAGGAGCCCGGAGGCCTCGTGGAAGCTGTGCTCTGTGACCTTGGGCAGGGTTATGTCACTTCCCAGGCCTTCATCTCCTCATCCGACTCGTTGGGACAATCATTCCTGCCCTGCCTGCTCCTCTGCATCTGGCAACGTAATAGACTTGGGCGAACTTGGCGTCTGCGGTGAGGGCCGAGGGCCCTCTGTGTGTCCAGTAATTCTTGTGATGTGAAAGCTGCCCTCAGAAGATCCTCTGGATACTGATATTTTCCCCACTCCTTAACTTTCTACTCTTGCCTGTACTTTGGCTTCTCCATTCGAAGGCAGAGAAAGAGGTTGAAGGGAACAGTATTCTAGTCCTTTCCATGCATTGTAATAAAAGGTGTATCAAGGGAGGTTGAAACAGTCACCCATTCTCACCAGCCATGTGTCATCCCATCCCACAGAGCTCATGAAAATACTCAAATACGCTCTCTCTTCCGTCATGTCAGATTCACAGCCCTACCTCCGGTGGGAGGTGACACCTGGTGCCTTAGCTCCACCCCCACCGTGGGCATAACTGAGGCTCCGAGTGGCTCAAGTGTCTGTCCAGAGTTGCACGGCCGGTGAGCACCAGAGCTCAACCTAGGATGGAGTTCTCCTGACCCCGAAAGCAGCGTTCCTTCTTTCCGCTGCCTGCGCACAGTGGCAGGGTCAAAGTGGACAAGCGGCAGGGATCTGCCCTAGAGCCGTCTCTGGGACTCTTCTGGGACTTGCCTCTTCCCTCTCTTTAAAATCTCCGGTTTGGCTATTATCCAAAACATCAAAACTAAAAAAACAGAAAATAACAAGTGTTGGTGAGGATGTGGAGAGACTGGAACCCTCGCGCATTGCTGGTGGGAACGTGAGACGGTGCAGCCGCTGTGGGAAACAGCGTGGAGTTAGCATGTGACCCAAGAATCCCGCTCCTCGGTCTGTGCCCAAGAGAATTGAAAGCAGGGACTCCAGCAGATACTCGTGCATTAATGTTCACAGCAGTGCTATTCACAATAGCCGAAAAGTGGAAACCACCCAAAGGCCCAGCAACGGCTAAATGGATGGGGAGAATATGGTCTGTCCGTACAGTGGAATATTATCTGGCCATACAGAGGAATGAAGGGCGAACCTTGAACATTATGCTCAATCAGAGAAGCCAGACACAAAAGGACAGCACAGTATGATTCCACCTGTATGAGGACTCTAGAATAGGCACATTCACAGAGACAGAAAGCAGAATTGTGGTTACCAGGGGTTGGGGAGGGGAAGTGAGAGTTACTGCTTATCGGGTACAAAGCTTCTGTCTAGGTTGATAAAAACGTTCTGGAAATAGTGGTGGTGGTTGCACAATGTCGTGAATGTCCTTAATGCCCCTGAATTGTACGCTTAAAAACGGTTAAAATGGCAAAAAGAAAGAAAGAAACAAAGGAAGAAAACAAAAATCTCAGGCTCATAGGGCTGCCCGTGGATGCTGCTTAGAACCTCAAGTGTCTCTTGGGGCGGATCCTGCCTTGCTCTGCATTTATGGAGACCTCACTGTCCCAGGCACTGGGAGAGGTGGCCCCGAACCTGTGGCCAGGCCAATATTTCCTCACTCAGTAGTGCCCCTGCGGTGCTCTTTGGGGAGGGTGTTCCTGGCAGTTAACGGCCATGCCTGGTCACTGCGTGTGAATGACATCTGTCTCTGTGGAACGCTTGTGTACCTGACATTAGGCATGTCCTTTTATGGCTCTCGCTTGCTCTCAGCAAGTGGAAAGATAAATACCTTTTCAAAGAGCACATGCCAACTGCACGCGGCCCCTGGCGCCCACAGCTGCAGAGCTAGTGGGAGACGGCGCTGCCGGGGGCAGGTGTTTCAGTCCCCGGGGAATCGGATGCTGGATGTGCCAGGAACCCAACAGGCCCGGTGCAGACAGCCTGGGTCTGGGGCAGAGCTCTGTCACAGACCTGCTGTGGGACCTTGAGCAGGTCACACGCCCTCTCAGGGCTTCTTCACTCACCTGCCCCTGGATAGTCCTGAGCGTTAAAGGAGAAAGTATGTGAAAGTGCTCAGCGCAGTGTCTGGTACCTCCCAGAGCTCCCTACGCACCTGGGCTCATCCTTGTGCCTGGCCCATGCGGCAGTTTCTTCCAGCCAGCAGCCACGGTCGACTGGGGTTGCCTCTTCCATCAGGAAGGTGCACAGAGGCAGCTACAGGGTGCCTGGGGAGAGCGGTGGAAGGTGTGGCTGGCTGGGAGGCGAAGCCCACTGGGTGGGGCAGAGGGTGGGGGATGCCCTTGATGGATTCCAGAGGAGGCCTGGACTCTCCCTCTGCCTCCTGGAGCCTCTGCTCCTAGAGCAAGCCCACAGGCACTTGTTGTGTCCTCGTGTTAGTTTCCTAGAACCACCAGAATAAAGTGGCCTTGAAGCCACGAAGGAGGTAAGGAGCTCAGTGACCTTGGGCAAATCAGCTCCCCTCTTTGAACTTCAGCCTCTGTGCAAAGGAAGGAGGCTAAACTGGGTGTCTCCAGAGGTCTGTTTTGGTCTATAATTATTTCTCCTGTCTTACTGCTGAGAAAATTGTGGGCCAGGAAAGTGTGCCCACACAAGGCAGGACTCAATTCCAGAGGCCTCCATTTCCAGCCTGTCCCCAAATGCTCTGTGCCACCTCCTGCAGGAAGCCTTCTGAGATTTAGCCTGATTCATATGTGGTTCCCTGGGTCCTCACTATGCCTTGTGTGTGACATATCAATTCACAAGTACTAGTGTGCTATTCAAAGAGTATGCAGGTGCATGTGTGTGCATGTATGTGTGTTATCTTTCCCATGTTCCTTGTTCCTCCTTTTCCTCTATAGGCAGGAACTCTTTGTATCTTCCTGTATCTGTCTCTGTGTTCCCCCAGGACTCATTATGCTGGGTTGTGGACCAGCCTCAAAAACATTAAGAGATGATTAGATATTAGGAGATCTACTAATAGGAAAAAGAAAAAAAATATAAATAAAACAACTAAGATGCTTTCAGTGCATGCCAGAGAAGCATTTGATAAAGTTCAACATCTACTATTGTTTTTTTTTAGAGATAGAATGGGGTCTCACTATGTTGCCCAGGCTGGCCTTCAACTCCTGGGCTCAGTTGCTCCTCTCACTTCAGCCTCTTGAGTAGCTGGGACTACAAGTGCAAACGCTACTGCGCCTGCCGCATTACTTTTAAAACAGAGATTGAGGGATAGGCAAAGATTTCAATGTGATAAAGAATATCTCCAGTCAGTAGTGACGTCATCCTTAATAGCCAGACACTCTGGCAGCATTTTCCAAAGTGTATTTAAGGAACACAGAATGCTCCTGGTTATTGCATCAAAAAGCATTCTGGGACCAAATAACATCTAGAAAGTGCTGCTCTAAGACACATTCCCTTTAATGTCCATTGCAAGACAAGCATGCCTTCTATCTAATTGTTATTAATTTTTTATTATTTTTTTAAGACAGGGTCTCACTCTGTCACTCAGGCTGGGTGTGGTGGTGTGATCATGGCTCACTGCAGCCTCCAACTCCTGGGCTCAAGTGATCCCCCTGCCTCAGCCTGCTGAGTAGCTGGGACTATAGGTGTGCACTACCACACTAGCTAATTTTTAAATTTTTTTTTGTAGAGATGGAGTCTTGCTATGTTCCCCAGGCTGGTCTCCAACTCCTAGCCTCAAGTGATCCTCCCACCTTGGCCTCCCGAAGTGCTGGGATTATAGGCGTGGGCCACCACATCCAGGCTCGCTCTCATTATTATTGATCATTGCTCTAGATTCAAGCCAGTGTACTAGGCTAGGAAGAAGAAGCAGGACATAATTCTTAGATAGGAGGTTGCAAAATTAATGTCTTGAGTGGATACAGCAGCCGTCTCGGGTTTTCAAAGTAGACGAAATGAAAAATAATTTGAAGTAATAAGACAGTATGGCAGCCAGTTGCAAAATAACCATAAGCAGTAAGTAAACAAATGCCACAGCTTTCCTCTGTGTTAGCAGAAACCACCAGTGGATTTAATGGGCAGGAGCACCACTGACACCTCTTGGCTTAGGTGTCAATGAACCAGTAGCCTCATTTTCTGGTTAGAAACGAGAGTAACACCCAGGCAGTGTAGGCAGCTGCCAGCGCCTCCTGGGCCCCCTGGGCCGACCCCAGGAAGGGGAGGGCAGTGGGTAAGTGGTGCGATGCGCAGTGGGCCGCATCTCTCAGCAGGGTTATTCTGGGGACTCTCCCAGGATGTTTTGAACACATTTGTGCACCATTAAGTCATCATTATGGAGCCTGGAAGTCCATTATCTCGAGCTCAGCGCCAGTCCTGGAAGACGGATGCAACTTGAGAGATGAACCGTTCTCCGCACATCTTCGAGGGGAGTACTTCTCAAAATTCCCCTTTAGCACTGCGGTCCCTGCCCTGGCATCCCCAGGGCCGCTGTGTGAGTGGGTTTTAGGAACACCCTGGGAGCAGAGTCTGGGTATTGGACGTGTCAGCCGTTCCCTCCCGCTGGAAACCAGAGCAGGGACACCGCCACATCCTCATCACTCACGCGAGGACACGCCAGCCAGCCTCCTCACACTTCCCTGCGTTCTCCTGGTCTTTCTCAAAGGCAATTCTCACCTCCCTTTCCGTGGGCTGAAGACTATAGGTAACTCAAGTCTTAAAGGGTTCGTGGAGTCATTCAGCTGATGGGGGCTGCACCGTGACGGTACAGAAGTCACGCACCGGGCTGTCTGTGAGGCCACGACGGGGGCTGGTAGGTGTGCACCTGCGGTCCCCTTGGCTGGCCATGCTTCCTTTCCAAGTTGTCCTCCCTCCTCCCTAGTTCTGTTTCTTTCCTCCCCTCAGTGCAGCTTTGCTACTTTAAACTTTCAGCCTTATTTTAACCACAGTTGTGTGTATAACCACCCGAGGGGGCTGGTGTAATTTTCCTGAGACTAAAGCCCTCAGGCTTTTTGACAGCTTGTCTCTCGGAGCTTGGGGGTCTGAGGTGCTGGGCGGCCCACTTCTAATCCTGCGTGGCAGGCTGGGCTGTGGAGGGTCATGGGGCAAGAGTCAGAGGTTAACAGGGCAAGAGTTCCTGAGCTGGGCACACATCATCAATCCCCAGAAAGCCCTTAAAAATGGTGGGCCATTCCCTGGAGAGTCAGATTGTTTTGGGGGGCACTTTCTGATTCTTTAGGAATGTGGGGTTCACAGTATGAAAAGGTAGACTATTATGTGGTTTTAAACAATGTCTTTTTTTTTTTTTTTTGGAGACAGAGTATCACTCTGTTGCCCAGGTTAGAGTGCCGTGGCATCAGCCTAACTCACAGCAACCTCAAACTTCTGGGCTCAAGCGATCCTCCTGCCTCAGCCTCCCGAGTAGCTGGGACTACAGGCATGTGCCACCATGCCTGGCTAATTTTTTCTATGTATTTTAGTTGGCCAATTGATTTCTTTCTATTTTTTTAGTAGAGACGGGGTCTTGCTCTTGCTCAGGCTGGTCTTGAACTCCTGACCTTGAGCGTTCCACCTGCCTCGGCCTCCCAGAGTGCTAGGATTACAGACGTGAGCCACCGCGCCCGGCCTTCTCTACACCCTTGTCTTCAGTTTCCTCCCCAGAGACAGCAATGGTTGCTAGTTTTTTGTGTGTCTTCTTTCAGAGAGATTCTCTGTAGATACGAATATATTAATATATTACTTTAAAAAAACACAATGCAAATGGCTGCCTGCTGTTGTGCATCTGCTTTTCTGACTTCACGATACAGAAGTCCTCCAGGAGAGGGTTCGCTGTTGGCTCAGGTGGAGTCGCCTGTTCTTTCAGTGGTGGGCTTGGTGCCGTGCTGACGGCTGGCCCATCACGGTTAAACCTGTTCCCTGGGGATGGAGTTTCAGTTGCCCAAGATGGGAAGCAAGCGGTGCTGCAGTTAGTATCCCATATGTGGGTTTTCATGCAAATACACTCTCTTATCTGCGGAATAAATTTCCAGAAGTAGAATTGCCGGGTCAAGGGGTGTTTCTCTTTTACTTTTGTTAGCTGTTGCTAAATTGCTCTCCGTAAAGGTAGTACCAATTTACACTCCCACTTAAAGTGTGTGAGTGCGAGGCAGTGGTTTTTAACCTCAAAACCCCCGGCAAGGAAGAGCTTTTAAGTAAAATGAAAATCTGGAGAAAACTCCTTCTGTGTGAGAGCCTTTTCGACCGCAAAGGGCGGACTGTAGCGTAGTCCTGGCACAGCCGGCTAAGACCGTTCGTTCCCATTAGGTGCGCGTGCCAGAGGGACCTCTGGGTTTTGGATTCCTGCAGTCTGGTTGTGGCCTGGAAGGTTCCATCCCAGTGGGAGGGTGGGGACATCACTGCCCGGCCCCTCCTCTGTCCCTCGTCCGTCACCAGGTATCTAAGAAGCACCAGGCGCTTTCCACATCCCAGTAGGTCTGGCCTGACGAGATCTCGCCTTTGGGGAGCTCGTGTTTGGGGGGCAGCTCAGATGTGCCGGGAGGAACCTCAGGAGGCCTGTGACTTGGATTTTTACAGATCTAAAATTAAGAAATAGTTTTTCCAAGTAAGGACATTATTTCTAAAGAGCTACCGTTTACAAAAGTGAGTGGGGCTGGGGGCAGCGGGTGGAGAAGGAATGGGCAGTTAGTGTTTGATAGGTACAGAGGTCAGTTTGTGAAGGTGGAAAGTTCTGGATGGTGGTGATGGTTGCACAGCATTGGAAATGCCGTTAATGCCTCTGAACTGTACACTTAAAAATGGCTAACGTGGTAAATGTTATGTTATGCATGTTTACCCACATGCACAAACGAGCTGTAACTCACTGTCGCTGTCATCTCATGAACAAAAGGACACTAAGAAGTAGGTGAGAGCTAAGCTAAGAGTAAGGAGAACACCAGAGCTTTTTGCATAGGTTGGCCCACCAGCCATGTTGTTCTCGGTTCATCTTGAACTGGTCGGAGCCTCAGCACTGACCTGTTCGCTGGGCTTGTGAGCCAATGGAGAGGCTGTGGGGTCTGGGAAAAGATCCTGTTCTCTGACTGGGGAGGCCTGGGCTGCCCCCCCACCCCCCGTCCCGAGGCACTGTGTCCACCCTGTGGTGTGTCATTTCTCTGTGTTGGAGCAAGAAGTGTACCCCTGGCCTGCTGCAGGCTGCTTTGGAGCCTATTACCAGTGAAGCACCCAGTGATCTGGGTGTGGTCTTCAGTCTGATTTTCCACTTTCCCCAAGGGCTCAGATAAGTTTTTGCAAAAATTGCACTTGCTTAGCTTTCATCTGGAAACAGGTGAGCAGAGCAGATGTCTTTCTAGAAGTCCATGGTGGCTCACAGTAGGTGCTCAGAGGGGACTCTCTACTGGGGCTCCGGGTCTGACCAGGAGGAGCTTTGCAGAGATACGGCTTGGCCTCTGCACGGCCATCCTGCCTCACGGAGTTGCTGAGTGTTTTACCAGTGAAGGTTGTCATCCCAGACCATAATTATTACTGGGGAATGCGTGCGGCCAAGACTCAGTGCTGTTAGAGGGAGTGGACGTGTGCTCACTCTCACTCTGGTCAGGGCATGCCTCCAACCACGAATGAACCTCATGCAGTATCTGGCCAAGGGCTCTGACTGTTTTCCTGATTGTCTCTCCATATGTGATGTCTGTGGTCCTCACCCTACTTGCAGAGAGAGAAACACCAGTCCTGTAGAAGACCAGTGACCTGGGTTGGGCCCCTGACCACAGGGAGATCCCTCCCCTAGGCCAGTGCATCCCAGCCACCCTCTGACTATTAAACCAGGGCCCCGTCGTCTTACCTCTCATTGCGCAGCCAAAACACAAAACCCTGGGGGGTGAGGTGGCCGCCCAGGGTCACATAGCCAGGCAGAATGGGAGTTGGCTCTTAAACCCAGTCCATGTGCTACCCAGCCCGTAAACACTCTGGTTGGGGCATTTTAAATCTTTGAGGGTGTTAGTTATAAAATGACCTTAAATCTGTGGGTTCATATTTGACAAAAACAGAGGTAGGCTTTCCCTGCAGGTGCACCCTCTGAAAGCCCTTGTCAGCCATGAAGCAAACCCCAGCAGGCCACACAGGCACCTGTGACGAGTTTCCCTTTGACTCACCAGTTGTCAAGCAGGTAACCCGACTTCGCCATCAGGGCGGTGTGATTGCTCAGCAGATACAACGTCCTCACAGGGGTGGCAAGTGTATGCTTCGCATTAAGAAAATTGCTACATAGGAACACGTCCCCAACAGAACTTTTTCTTTTTACTAAAATTAAGAAAATAATAATAATAAAATAACCCACCCAACACCCCTAACTTTAAAAAAAAAAAAGGAAAAATGTTTAACATCAACCCAGAAAGAAACCTCTGTATTCAGCCTGGTATTAGAACTCATGGAGTCACATGGACAAAAGGAAGAAATTCTCATTTAGGTGAGGTTAAGTCACCATCCTCCCTCCTTCTGGAGCTGTGACCTAATCCTTGTCCCTGTCTCCCGAACGTGACAAGGCTTTGGCAGAAGCTACTTCACACACAGACGAGCTGTGCTGAATTTGCCTCTGAGAACTCCCAGCAGTCCGATGAGATCATTGGAGAACTCCCCCAGGTGGCCTCAGCTTCAGAGCTGTCTTGCCGCGCTCCATCTCGTGTGGAGCACTTGAGCCCTGAAGAGGCCCTTGATAAAGGGAAGTTAGACTGTTGTTATCAATGCTGAGCCCAGATAGACCTGGGGGTGGGAGCCAGGGAGCTCTGCTCCCGACCTGCAGGTGACCAGGGCTGACAGTGGGTTCAGGCTCCGGGGACATAAGCAGGAGGTGGCCTTTCTGGTTCCCCGTGGTTGAGGTTGTGACAGGGATGGGCTGAGTGACACTGTTTCAAGTCCTTGCAGCCTGGCCTCCATCAGTACTAAGGCACAGCGTTTGTGGAAGGGCCATGTGTTTGACAATACTTACCGCATCCAGTAGCCAGATGGTCCAAACAACCCATCAGTGGTACGGTATGTAAATATTTTCCATCATTATCATGGTGCCGCCGTGTTGACATTACGAGGATGAAGAATTAACTCTGAGGAGCTCTCCGTCAAGAGCCAGTCAGGCTGCAGGCGGGGCTGCAGATCTGTCCCTATGCCCTAGAGGCTGACAGCTTTCCAGGCCAGCTTGGTCTCCTCTTGCTGTCTGCTGCCCAGACATAGATTCCCTAAGACAGTCACCTGTGGACCGTTCCCCTCAGAGCTCTTGCCAAGCCCAAAGTTTGTTTCTCATCATGAACCAGTGTGTTTTCCACTGTTGGCAAGAGCTCTGTGACCCAGCATATTTCCCTTTTTGCTTTGCCCACTGGGAAGCACACAACTAAGATTTTTTTACTCATTTGCTTATAGATTGTCCTCAATTAAGAATCTTGGTATGGATTTTCTCCTTCCTGTTTGGTTTCTTTCTTTCTTTGTTCCTCTCATGTTTGGAGGGAAAATGTAGTGAACCCATGTTGTAAGGTTTTTGGAAGCAGGCGGTATGGGTAGAGCTTGAATAACGTGAACAGGCTCCCGTCATGTGCTCAGCATGTGATCAGCAGGGTGTAGAACTTGTCTGCATGAACTTGACCGGAAGTTCTCAAAGGGCCAAGATTAGGCCTAGGCCTAATTCTTCTATGCACCTTTCACATATCTGACATACAGTGTCAGTTTGGTGAATGTATTAGTTATGATAAGTAATGCTAGCTGCTATAACACACAATCTCTTGGTCTCGGTGGCTTGTCACAATAAAGGCTTGTCCTCACCCTTGTCTTAGTCGAACTGGATGCTCTGTGGGTGGCCTCCATGCGTGAACTGGGGACAACCCAGGATCCTCTCACATTGTGGCGCTGCTGTTGCTTGGGGCTCCCTTGGAGTCCTCCACTGGGTCTGTGCAGTCAGCTGGCTGAAGAGCGGAGAAAGAGGGGGCCTAGAGGATGGCATGGGGCGTTACAGGGCCCAGGCTTGGGAGTGGTGCACCTCCTCTGCTCACACAGCAAGTCCCAGAGCCTCACCTGGAGTCCAGGGGGCTAAGTGTGATTTGGGAAGAAGCAACTGTGGAATGAATGAACAAATCCATGAAGGACACAGAGAGGAGACACGCCTGAGGAGCCCGGTGAGTGTATCTGCCTTGTAAACCTAGATGTGAGTCATTGGACTTGGTTCAGGGTTTTGCATTACATGTCAGTGTTGCCTTCTGTCAAAACCGTGGGGTTGCAGAGCGCTGGGACTGAGCAGAGCAGCCTTTTAGAGGTCATCCGGCCCAAGCTCCTCCCTCTACAGATGGGGAAACAGAGGCCCGGTGAGTAGGGACCAATTTACTCAGAGTCAGCTGGCTGGAACGTTCCGCTGGGCCCAACCCATGCCAGGGAGCATTTCAGCACACACAGGGAATCCCACCTATGTCTCGGTCCACAACGTGCAAATCCCTGCTGTGGACAAGGAGAGAGAGTCACATAATTAAGCGGCAGCTTGAGTTGATCAGCTGATGGCCTGCGTACTCCTTTGGATGGCTGGAGAAATTCCCCACCTGACAGCAGCTGTTTGAAATAGCACCAGCTTCATTTCAGACTTTACTCCATTGGGATGGTAGGAATGGAAGATTAGTCCCTTCCTAAGACTCATGTAAGCACTAACTTCTCTCAGCAACTCGAGAGTGCAGAGGGGCTTCATGAGTCTCACATTAGAAGTATTAATAGAAATTACTGCAAACCCACAGAGAGCTTGGCCACCGTCAGTCGTGTGTTGCTGCATAACAAAATACTCTGAAACTTCGTGACTGAGAACACCAGCCATTTATTTATTTGTTCATGATGTGGCAGTTTCGGGAGGGCTGGGTGGGGATAGCTCAGCTCCACTCCACTGGCGTCAGCTGGGCCAAATTGCCTTGGGGTGGAGGATCCATTTCCACAGTGGCCCCACTCCAACGACTGGCGGTCCGTGCTGATGCCTGGCTGGATCCGCCAGGGCTGTCGGCTGTGGCGTTGGTTCTCCTGCGCAGAACCTCTCCCCACGGCTAGCTCGGGCTTCTCACAGTTTGGGGAGCCCCGGGGAGCTGGCTTTTTACATGGCTGTGGCTTTCCCCAGAGTACAAATGCAGAAGCATCCAGACAGCTGTCACAGCTTCTTTCTCCTTCTTCTCTCCCTTTTTTTCCTTAATTTTTTTTTTTCATTGCGGTTAAATATACATAACAAAAATTTCCCACTTTAACCATTTTTAAGTGTACAGCAAAGTGGCATTAAGTACATTCACACTGTTGTGCCGCCATCACCACCATCCATGCGCAGAACTCTTTTCATCTAAAACTGAAACTCTGTCCCCATTAAACACTAAGTCCCCTTTCTCCTCCCCCCCACCCTGGCACCCACCATCCTTCTTTCTGTTTCTGTGGATTTGATGACTCTAGGGACCTTCTATAAATGGAATCATACAGTATTTGTCCTTTTGTGACTGGCTAGTTCACTTAGCGTCTTCAAGATCCATCCACACTGCAGCATGGGTTAGAATTTCCTTCCTATTCAAGGCTGAGTGGACACTCCATTGTATGGATAGACCACGTTTTTGTCTATCCATCCAGACATCAGTGGTCCCTGGGGTTGCTCCCACCTTCGGGTGTTGTGAATAGCGCTGCTGGGGACATGGGTGGACACGGATCTGTCTGCAGTCCTGCTTTCAGTTCTTAGGCAGGCCTGCTGGGGCTTAGGTACAAAGCTGGCACAGTGTTACTTCCACCCCATTCAGCTTGTTAAAACAAACCACAGGGCCAGGCTAGATGCAAAGGGATTCCACAAGGGCATGGCTCATTGCAGGCCACCAAAGTAACAGTACCTTGCAACCACTCTGGGAAAAGATCTTCGCAGTGCCACTCATACAAACCCATCCAAGGCCTGACTCTGCCCATGGTACCTCTGGAATACCCCGGGCCCAAGCTTCCCCACTTAAGATCCTATGGGAGCCACTCAAGCAGGACCCCAGCTGCTCCCTCCCTTGGAGAAGGCCACAGTCCTTGCTCTGTGTTTGGTATCGCTGATGGCTGCACCTCTTATTACATAATCTGTTATTCTGTGCTGCACAGGGCCCTGGTTACTTGTCAAAAGTTTCTAAAAGCCAGCTGTATCAGCTCCAGGCAACTGGGGGTGCTGCCTCTCCCTCATAGTATTAGTCACTCTGTACTTAGCTAAATTTAACTTTTTATCATCCAAATGATATTTTTGTGGGCTTGAGATTTTACATAATGCTACCAACTGCTGCAGGCTAAGAATTTCTCCTCTTTGTTATGCATGCTTGTGTGTGTGTGTGTGTTTGCGCGCGCGCATGTGCGATGGGTTTTTCCCCCCAGGAACTTCTGCATGCTCAAGGAGCATTGTTCAGTTTCTTTTCCCTGCTCTTCTTTCCCAGGTCTGGGTTTTGTTCTTCGGGCTCTGCCTTTGCCATTTACCAGCTGGGAGAAAAATAGCTCCTAACAGGTTTCTAATGGCCTGCTAATGCTTCCGTCCTCACTGGAGGGCTCTCCACTCCCAAGGTCTCTGAGGGTTTCCCTGCCGCCTCCAACAGTCTGAGCTTCAGAAAGGGAAGCTCAGCTCCAGAGTGAAGTGTTTGTTGAGAGCATGGAGAGAAGCAGCTGGAAGGGGTGGGGGAATAGGGTCAAGAAATAAGAAACCCAGCCATCACAGGGGGCTCTTCCTCTAGGCGGGTGGAGGGGAAGGGCGCAGAGCTATGGGAGGGAGAGAAAACCCAGAGACACAGCCCAGCCACTGCGACCTTCCCTGAGCCCCCATGTAGGGGTCGCACGCTCTACACCATGACTGTGCCTGGGAGGTGCCCCCTGCATTCCCCCCACCCCCCGCACTCCCCAGGAAACTGAAGACCAGCTCAGTGAGGTGAAGGAGCCGTAGGAATTACAGCAGCAGCAAACACTGAGCACTTACTGTGTGCTAGGCATGGCGCTAAGCACTTGCTTTCATTAGCTCACCGACTCTTCACTGCAGTTCTATGCAGTGGGTACCAGCGTCCACACTCTTGTTGAAAGAATCTGAGTTCCAGAGAGGTTAGCAGTCACAGCCGGGAAGTGGCAGAGCCAGGTTTCAGAGCCCACCTACCTCCTGGCCTCCTCTCAGCCACCTGGTTTGCTGCCTCTTCTGGGATAAGTGATTTCCCCGGGCACACCGATGACACCCAGGCAGGGATGGCACCTGGGGACAGTGCCCCGTGCTCTTTCCCCTGCATTACAAGGCTGATTCCAGCCGATCTAGTTGCCAAGTTCCTCCCATGCAGGCCTATGTATAGGCTGCCTCTGGGAGGATTAACCACAAACTGGGATTTGCCTCTGGGCAGAGAAACTGGGTGCTGGGGAACAGGGACAAGAATCTCTCTCTCACTCTGTGCCCATTCTGTCTTCTGAGTTTAGAGAGTATTCAAAACGCAGACTTTAAACGCACTTTAAATTAAGTGACAGTATTTGATTAAAAAATTATGAATTCCTAGGTGTACACCCAAAAGAATGGAAAATATAGGTTCCCCATGAAACCTCGTACACAAATGTTCACGGCAGCATTATTCACGGTAGCCAAACGGTGGAGGCAGCCCAGACGTCCACCTGTGGACGAGTGCATAAACAGAGTGTGGCCTGTTTACACAATGGAATATTACTGGGCCATAAAAAGAAATGAAGTACTGACATGTGATGCAACATGGATGAACTTCGAAAACATGCTAAGTGAAAGAAGCCAGACACAAGAGGATACATAATGTATCCATTTGTACAAAATATCTAGAATAGGCACATCCATAGAGACTGAAAGCAGATTTGCGGTTGCCAGGGGCTGGGGGAAGGGAGAATGGGAAGAGACTGCCCATGGGCGCAGCTGTTCTTTTTGGGGTGATGAAAATGTCCAGGAATCAGATAGTGGTGATAGCTGTACAACCCTGCAAACAGACAATAACCATTGAACTATCTACTTTAAAAGGGTGGGTTTTATGGCATGTGAATTCTGTCTCAACTTAGAACAATCAGGAACCGTGCCTCCAGATGGAGTCAAAGTCCGTGCGCTGTGGTCAGCACTGGACAGGTTGCTTTGGTGCCACCTCCCATACGTATGGGCCTTTCCCCGCATCCATCCCTCAGCCACCTGCCTTGCGGTCGCCATGTCGACGGCGGGTGGAGCCGGCAGCGTCTCACTTTGGCAGCTCTACCCACTCATTTGGAACTCACACTTTCCACCGGGGCCAGCCTGAGCCATGCGGCCGTCTGGGCAGGCTAGTATCTGGCACCCCATCCAACCAGTATTCTCTAAGTGTTTGTTTGACATTTATTTGGTGGGGATGAGGAGAGACTGATATTCTATTAATAGGAAGCGTGTAGAGAAACAGATTCACTTACTAATTCACTTCCACGGACCGAAACAGAGTCAGGGAGCTGAACCATTTTTAGGAAAGCAATTCTGACTTCTGTTGTTCTCATCTTCCAAGGTTGTTTTGGTTTTGTTTTTCTTTCCTTTTTCTTTTTTTTTTTTTCTCCCTGAAAGTTTCCGAATCATTCGAGAGGCATCTTGAAGATTTAGATTTAAAACTTTAAAGGAATGAAATGTTTTCCCTTTGCTCCTGGGAAACAGTCGCAGTGTATTATTGGGTTTCGGGTCCCCTCGTCCCCCTCCCAGGACTGTGACTACACGTGTATAGAGCGTGCACACTGCACATCTCAGCACGGAATCGTGTGCTGTTGTGATTTTCCATTTCCCCTTAGGGGAGTGGATCGTTCCGCTTCTTGCCATTTATGTCAGGGTCACTGGAGGAAACCTGAGTTAACCGGAAGCCTATTTTTCTTTCTTTCCAGTGATATGGGAGCCCCCACCCCTGGCGGTCTGTTCCCAAGCAGCTGCATGCTGGGCTGGCCCCTTACCCGGCCTCCACTTTTTGCACTTGAAATACTTTTTGTCCGAAACATGATTCCCTGCAGTGCCCCTCTTTGCGGTCCGAGAGTGCCTTTTTCTCACAGCCCCTGTGGATCTGATTCTGCCAGGCGTGAGCCAGGGCTGCCCTTCGCACCCACAGAGAGGCGGCGCGGTGGGCTGTAGCGGGCCGGCCTGCCACACAGGCTGGCCGTTGACTGGCATGTTACCATGGCGAACCCTCAACCTCTCAGTGAGTTTCCTTGCCTCCAAAATGGGGAGACCTCAAGGTCATTGGAGGGTGTTGCGATGGAAGTTAAGGAACAGAAATCACGCAGAGGCCTGGCCTGCTGTGGCAGGTGGTGGTATGTGAGGAGAGGCTACAGGGCGTGGGGTTCCTGGGGCACTTTGTTCTTGGGGGGTCGAGTGCGTACAGAGGTGTGCACATGCGGCCGTGGAGGCAAGGGACTCAGTCCCACAGGGGCTTCTGAACCCCTGGCCACAGCTGCCCCGGGGGGTGGCGTGCAGGACACCGCATTGCAGGACAGGGACAGGCGTGTGAAGAGCCGCGCTCCCTGCAGCCACACCCCCAACTGCTGTGCCTCCCCAGCCACCATTCCAGTCCCTTCTGGTTTGGCTTTCACCTCTGTCGAGGCCACTGGCCCTCCTGGGCAGGGGCGGCTGTCTGAGGAGACCCCTGTGCCTGGCCTCATTCCCTGAAGCAGGGATGCCCTGGAATTGGTTGCTGGTTCCTGGAACAGTCCCATTCTCCACGGCCTGCAGGGGAGCTGCCTCTTGTCACGGTCACTGGGAGGACTCCTGGGCTGCCACCTGCTCTCTGGGCACAGGAGGCTCATGGGTGTGTCAGGCAAACTAGGATGTGTGTTGAGCTGCAGTATGGGCTATGGGCTTGTCTCAGGTCCCCACAGGAGCCCTGGGTTGGGTGGTGGCTTCCGTGGTGCCTGTTAATACTCTGTCATCTCCATGGCCTATTGGACCCGGGACTCCCTGGAAATCTGTTTATCCACCTTTTTCATTTTGTTTTGAGCACTCTTCTCTCACCTCTGGGTACTTGGCAAAGGTGGGCATCAGATCACATTCTGCTCAGTTGGAGGGGCTTGCCAGGAAGGCTGGAAGTCATCTTACCAACCCACACAGTGACCACGCTCTTAGCGTCCTAGGCTGAGTGTCTCTCAGTCTTCTTCCTGCTCTGTCTGGTTTTCCAGCCTCCCTGCTGCAATCCGAAGTCCTCTAATCCCAGCAGGGTTCATGGGTGAAAAACCTCAGGTTTGAGATGAGCACTCCAGGTGGGCTTCTAGTATGTCCTGGGGGTCTCGGTTCTGGCTCCCTGAGCAGTTTTCCAGAGCACAGGGGTGTCCATTTCTGGGCAATGTCGGGGTGCAGGTGCATCAGTCTTTAGAAACTTGCTCCCTGAGTGCATTCTGGCCTGGGTCCCTTTGTAAAGTGGAGACATCTTCAGTCGAATGTCCCCTGTCCAGCCCTCCGGGTCCATGAGGACGGCTGGTCTCTGGCATGGCTCAGGGGGAGGCCTGGCTCTGCCCATCTCCCAGTGTGGTTGGTGTGATCAGAGAGTCTGGGAGTCTCAACTCCTCTCCCATTTGGCTTCTCCCTGCAGGATGCTGGCACGTGTTTCCTAGCCCCTGACACCCTTCTGCGAGCCTAGGGATCCATCCCCCTCCTGTGGCAGGGACTTCGCTGGAGCCGCCTCAGACGCACAGGTAAGGCCCGTGTGCCTGTGCAGGGGGGGGCCCTGCAGACCACCCTGGCTTTGGAGTTTGGGGGTGCAGAGGCTTTGCTGCCATTTCCTTCTTCCCTTAGAAGCCTGAATTTATCTGATTAACATGGGGTAGCTTGTGTTTATTGATTATGCTTCTGCAAATATTGACTTCTCTTCACTAAATAGGAAAGACTGATGTTCTGTCTCCGGTAGGTTTAGATTCCAAATACGATAAAGCACTCCCCAGACCAGCCCGTGAGGCCCCCGCGGCCGCGGTTCTCCCATTTGTAGAACACCCTGGGTGGCTCTTTCCTCTTTGCTCCCGAGGCGCCACCTGGCCCTGCCAGTGCATGGAACAGGACAGGCAGGAGTTTTGCCTTTGGAGATGGCGGCTTCCTCCGAGCCCTGACTGGGGACACCCAGGCTCCAGCTACTCTCCAGCCTTGGCAGTGGGCAGAGGCTGGGCTGCTGCTTCGCACGGTTGCCCACAAGCCATGGTCCGTGGCCTGGAAACAGCATGCATGTGTTTTCACACACGCCATCATGTTCCTGAGTCTCGGCAGAAGCCCTGGCCCTGGGCCCTTCTTTTCATGCCAAGGCCTGTGAAGTGCTTGTTCCTTTTCCTTTCCTAAACCCTGATGAAGCCTTCTCCCTGGATACTCATTGACTAGTTTGAACTTTGGGGGCACCGAAGGTGGATGTTCCATCAAGTCAAGGGAAACTAGCACAGCCAGGGTGAGGATGCTTTAATCTCCCCAGCCCCTGCCGTGTGAGGGCTGGGAGATGCACCACGTCTGCTAAGTCCACCGCAACCCTGCGCAGCGCCTGTTAGGATCCCATTTTATTTTTTATTTATTTATTTTTTTGAGACAGAGTCTCACTCTGTTGCCTGGGCTAGAGTGCCTTGGCGTCAGCCTAGCTCACAGCAACCTCCAACTCCTGGGCTCAAGCAATCCTTCTGCCTCAGCCTCCCAAGTAGCTGGGACTACAGGCATGTGCCACCATGCCCGGCTTATTTTTTCTATATATTTTTAGTTGGCCAATTTATTTCTTTCTATTTTTAATAGAGATGGGGTCCTGCTCTTGCTCAGGCTGGTTTCAAACTCCTGACCTGGAGCGATCCGCCCACCTCGGCCTCCCAGAGTGCTAGGATTACAGGCGTGAGCCACCGTGCCCGGCAGGATCCCAGTTTACACAAGGAGGCTGAGGCTCAGAGATGGCAGGTATCAGGCTCGGGGTCACACAGCTAGCTGGTGGTGGGACTGGGATTGGACTCCGAGGCTGGACTTGAAGCACATGGCAGGTTTTTCCAAATTCGGCCCATCACTCAAGGAGCCCCTGGTCTGGCCCAGGCTTAGGCCTTCCTTGCCGTCTGGCCCTGGATAAGTCCCCTCCCTTCTCTAGGCTTCCCGACCGTCACTGGGAAGACGGGGCACGGCCTCTTGGGCTGCCTTTGACTCCGCAGTGCTCTGTAGCTCCAGGCTGCCACTGTAGGTTGTTTTCTTCGCGAATTGCTCATTCGTTCATTCTTTTCAATTGCTGTGAAAAGGCCTCCAAGTGCTAAGAAGAGAGTGCTGTGTTGTATTTTTTGTTTTGTTTTAATTCACTTTGCAAACTGTCCTGGCTGCCGGGAGTGGGTGTAGGGGAGGGTGGGCGTGGTGACTCTCAGCCCTGACCTGCAGCTTCACGGGGGTCGCTTGGGTTCTGCAGGGTCAGAGCCCCGTCGTCATCGTCGTCCTATTTCCAGTGACTTAGCTGCCAACTCGAGCCAGGGGCCTGGGGAGAGCTCTCGGCCCCTTGTGGCCTGAGCTCTGATACTGCCTGTCATTGCTCCGAGGGACCCTGCCCCAGCGCGGCCTTGGCTTCCTGTTTCCTTTCTTACAGGAAGGAGGTTTTTCTTCTTAACAACGCTGCATTCCAGAATTTGGTGGGTTTGCAGGGGCGATGGCCTTGCAGCCCACCTCTCCCAAAGGTCCTCACTTAGACCCCAGATGTCCTCAGGTGTCACTCTGCTTCACTTGTTCATCGAGCACATACTTACTGAGTCCTTAGTATGTGCCAGGGATGCAGCTGTGAACAAAACAGGAGTCCCGCCCGCATCCAGGCATCCAGTTTGTGTCTGGCACACTCTGCACTTTGCGTGTGCTGTTCCAGCGTCCTAGAGTTCCCTCTCCCCACCTCCAACTGTCGGGTTCCTGTCCCCCTCCCGAGCCTATTTCAAACATCTCTTTTCTCTAAAGCTCCTTGAAAGGCCCAGATCCACAGTGGCCTTTTCTTCTTCTCCCTGTGTTGTCATAGCATACTACACACTGCTTGGACCTCTCATGGAATTCTTGGCATGATTTGCCCTGAAATATTTGGGTAGGTGTCTGTGTCTGCCATCTGCCTGGGAACCCTTTATTGTGGGAGACTTGTCTTTGGACCCCCGTTCCTTACCCTCAGATCCAGGACCAGAGAGCTGGTACCACCTGCCTAAGGCCTTCCCCACTCACCTGCTTTCCCTGAAAACTCACCCCAGATCTGGAAAATGGCAGGCCCCCAAGTGCGGATGATCAGGGTTGTACCCTGCATGCCTCTGAGACCACCGAGCCCTGGGTAGCATGAGTCGAGAGTCGTGGGGTGGAGAGAGGCGGCCCTCCCAGGGTGGCTGAGAACCTGAACCCTTCTCGCCTCTTCTCCAGAGGGGGCTGAGGAAGGAAAGGTCTCAAGGACCACGGTTTATTTTTAGAAAAGCTCCTTGATCCAAAGGAGCTGGAGCCCTTCCTTCCAGAAGGTGGGGGGTGGCGGGGCTGTGTGTCTCAGCACGGCCTGGCTGTCATTTGCAGAGAGGGCCTGCCTCAAAGAGGGGATCCCAGCCAGGGAGAGCATGTGTCCTTGACCTCCCAGAGTCAGAGAGGTTCGCCATTGTGAGTGGGTGAGCAGAGCGTCTATAATAGCTTTGCCATCAACCTCAGTGTCCCTGGGCCGGGAGGGTCTTGGGCCAGGGTGGGGGCTTCCTTCCAGACTCCCTACAGGACTTACATAGGGAGGGGTGCTTCCTGCCTTTGTCTCTGTGACAGCCTTCAGCAAGGTCACTGTCTCCTGAGGAGGAAGACCCCTGATGACTTGGGCAGGGCCTCCGACCACAGCAGCAACTGACACAGACTTTCCAGGGCACGTCCCCACCTCCCCAGCTGCCCCCACTGTGCCCCTCCCCCACCTTCCCGTGGCCCCTTGTTTGCCGCCCAGACCCAGGTGGTGACAGGGCTTCCCTCCTTCACCTGCAGCAGCAGAACCCTCTGCCCCAGGGCAGTGCTGGGGAAGTTCCATGGGGTTTAGGTCTGTGCTAAGTCATGTGTTAGGAGGCTGCCCAGAGCGGGGAGGCGTGTGGAAGGAGGGAACTGAACAAGCTCATGCTGTGGCGCGAAGATGCCCCTGAGGTCCCCAAGGGCAGGGAGCTTGTGCTGCGCCCCTTCGCTGTCCCCGTGGTGCTTGGTAGAGAGGAGGGCAGCTCCAGTGACCCGTGGCATGCCCAGGCAGCCCTGTCCCCCTGCTGACTTCTCCCACCTGCATTTTGCGCACACCCAGCACTGCTCTGGACTCCCCCTTCCTTACGCTCCCTCAGGCCCCTTTCCCCTCAGGCACGTGCCCACAGGGGTCAGTGCTTCTCATTCTCCCTCCTCTTCTTGTTCCCCAGAGCTCCAGGGACCAGCCCCTGCATTTGCCCTGTGTGCTCAGGGAGAGCTCGTCTTCCTCAGAATGTACTTTATTTTCAACCAGGTGGCAGAAGCAGCGTTTCTCTGGTTTGTGTCTCTGGGCGCTGCTGTCGTTCACTGGAGGTTCACTCAGGCGCACCATGCTTTCAGAGGGGTGAGCACGAGTGTGCTCCGCTCACCGCGCCCTCTAGGACTGGCAGGGCCAGGAGGGATTAGAGCCTGCACTGCCGCCGGCTCAGCCTGGGCGCTCAGGGCTGGGGCTCCGCTGCAGCTCTGCCTGCAGGTTCTCAGCACTGGACACCCTCTGGCCACCTTCCTTCACCCTCCTCCTCCCATTTCCGCCTCCCCTTGGCTCTGATAAAGAGCCTCTGCTCCAGTGCATTTCCGTTCGTTCCCTCGACGGGTGTCCCGTGCAGCAGAGGAGCCGTGTGATAACCTCATCTTCCCGCAGGGAGGCACCTGGAGGCATGTGCTCGCGCCCGAGCCTCCTGCCTCTGGCACCCAGGTGCAGCTGCAGCAGCTTCCTGGACCCGTGTCTCTTGTGTCATTTCCTTGCTTTGTTCCTTCACTCACACACTTCCTGCCTAGAACAATTACGTCTCTTCCCGGAGACAGCGTCCAGAGCTTGGACTTCTCAGAGGGATTCCTGAGATGATGCCGTTCAAGCAGGAGAGTGGCGTAGCTTGAGGCTCTTGCTTTTAGCAGTGTGAGTGACCCCACAGTGCAGCAGAACTTACTCGTTCGACACGTATGTAGGGAGGACCTACCATTCTAGGAGCTGAGTGTGAAGATGTGATAAAACATTAAGAAATTCTGGCTCTCCTGGGGCTTATAGTCTGGTGGGGGTAGATGCTCCATAGACAGGCAGTAAAACATGCGAGTGTGGCAGGCACTGAGCAAAGCCACATGAAGTAGGTTAAGAGAAGGCCTCCCAACATGGGGACATGTGAGCAAAGGCCGGAAGGAGGCAAGGGAGGAACATCCAGGCAGAGGAGGCAGCCTGTGCAAAGGCCCTGAGGCCTTCAAGAAATGGAGTGAGCGAGTGTGGGGAAGAGAAGCAGGGAGGGGGTCGAGCATACTGAAGGCCCCAATGGAGCAGGGCCGCGCAGGCTGTGTCAAGGCCTTGACCCTGACTCTGGGTGACGGGAAGCTACTGAAGTGTGAGCTGCGGAGGGCCGGGATGTGACTTGTGCTCTGAAGGGATGGTTTCTGGCTACTATGTTGAGAACAGGCCAGATGGGTGACGGGAGGAGGCAGGGGGGCCGTGGGGAGAGGCCAGGGGTGGAGGGGGTGGTGAGGGCGTTTGGCCGCAGGTATGTTAAGGCAGAACTTAAAGGAATTGCCAGGGCATCGGGTGACCGTTGCTTAAAAGAGGGTTCTCGTGGACTTGGAGGGACCCAAGAAACCATCTGGTCCAACCTTTTTATGTAACCCAGAGGGAAGCTGAAGCCCCACAGAGGAAGTCACTTGTCCAGAGTCACATGGAGAGCTGGTTAGCGGCAGAGCCAGGATTTCAGCTTCTGGAATGCAAGTCCCGTGTTCTTGCAGCAGAACTGAGGGAGGGTTCCAGGGAGGGAACTTGCAGAAGGTTGAGGGCCAAGGGAAGGAGGGCTGGCCCCAGGCTCTTGCAGCCAAGCCGTGGGGTCCTGGCAGCGCCAGGAGGAGCAAGGACGATGGGCAGGAGCACGAGGCTTTGCAAGACGAGGATTCTTGGCGCTCTGGGCCTTTAGCAGCTGTCTCTGGGCCAGCATTTTGACCAAGCTGGGCTGCAGCCTTGATGTCTGAGCAGGTCAGAGCTGAGGCTCCTGTGCATTATTTGATCAGCTTATACTGAGCTTCTATTACATGCCAGGCCCCAGACAAGTAAGAGGTTCCTGCTATCCAGAAACTAACAGTTTAGGGGAGACGGACAAGTAGACCATGGAAGCCCCCATGGTTGTGGGTCACAGGCTCACCCTTGAGACTCATGCCAGGACCTGGCCAAGGCAGGGGCCGATTCGCTTTAAGGATGGCACTAAAACAGTCTCTCCAGCCACCAGACACCCCAGTGAACACAGCCAGAGGCCTCGTATACACCACGGGGGTCTGTTTCAATGTATGATTTAGGCTCTCGTAATAAAGGGGGCAAGGAAGGTCGTGGAGCCAGGACCTTACTGCCCCACAACTGCGTCACTGGGGACAGCTTTCCCTTAAGCCCTGAGTACCCGGCTGTGTACTTAGCTTGACCACACTCACTGTGATTTAATCTCAGTGACTTTCCCTGCTCCTCAGTTTGCAAGGCTGCTCCAGTGACACGCTTTAAGGGCTCCCATGGCGTTCCCAGTGGGGCATGGGGAGAAGCAGGTGTCATCTTCAGACTCCTCAGCGTGCGAGCTGCTTGGCAGGGAGGGCAGAGAAGGATCTTGCTTGTGCTGTCTTGGCAGAAGTCAAATGTATAGACCAAGGTGGGGGTGTGGGGAGAGATCCAGTTTGATTTTTCTTTCAGCCTTTTAACTCCGTCTGTCCCCGTCACCGTAAATGCGTTGTCGAGGAATGACAACTTGGAAATTGCCCCGATCGACTGATGTGCAGGCTGCCTCCAGAAAGCATTCTCCACTGCCCGTTGCTCTGGCGAGTGCCCTGGTGATCATGGTGATGGCAGGACACGCTAAGGATGTGGCGCCCAGAGGTGGAGCAGCAGGGCCGGGTTGCTCGCAGCAGGGGCAAGCCCCTTGTCCTTGCAGAGGCCAGTTGGTGTCTTCCTCTGAGGCTGGAGGAGGTGGGGGGGACAGTGAAGAAACTAAAGACAAGCTCCCTGCCCTCGGGGAACCCAGCCCGGCCTCCCCTTCCTGCTCTGGGCATTGCAGAGAGACTTCTTGCATTCCGTGGTGGTTCTCAGGTGGAACCGTGCTCTGGGACAGCTGCTGTGTCTCGGTTGTGCCCCCGGTGGTAGTGGGTTTAGGATTTGCACCTCCCCCTGGGCTCCAGTGTCCCTGAGAAAAGGGAGTTTGCCGACTTGTCCCCGCGGAGCATGCGCCGGAGCTTTCTAGGGGGCAGGTTCCCAGACGGGAGGAGTGGCCTTAGCTAGGGCAATCATCATGTATTAAGCACTTTCTGTGTGCCTGAACTCTACTACGTGCTGGAGGTAAAAATAAGGGTTGGGTTTTGAGGGGCTTGGGAAGGAGAATCGTGCCTCCCTTCTCCCTCTAGTGCCTGAGGTTTCGCTGTCAGTCCCTATTCCCTCCAGCCAGGCATTGGCCTCTGTCTAGTTTTCATTCAGATGATAAATGCTCTTGGGAAATATGTCACCTTCACTCCCTGATACTTTACTGTGGATCAGTTTGTTAATGGAACCAAGAAGCAGGACATGTCGCTGAGAGTGAGACAAGAGGTGGGGGGGGCAGCACCTCGGCAGGAGGGACCTTCTGCATCACAGACTGGCCCATGCTACGTCCCACTGCAAGGGGACATCTGAGGTCCCGGGTGCATGTTCTCGAGCCATTAAAGCATCTCCCAAAGATAACTTTGGAAAGGCTTTGACCAAAGGAAAGAAAACAAATGAGAAACCAGTGCAGGGCACCTGGCCTGGTGTCAGAGACTTAATGGGTGCTCAATAAACAACATTCCTTTCCTAAAACAAATAGGAGTTGGCTGTGGCTGCCCGGGCTTGCGGCTGCCTGGGGAAAAGTGGCTAGTACCAGCCAGCAGAGCTCTCTGATAGACATCGGTGTGGGGTGCGTGTGGGCATAGGGCATGTGAGGGGAACGGCTCTCTATCTAGAAAGTCAGGAAAAGCTTCTGGAACCGGGGACCTTGGCGTTACAGAAGCGCAGTGCACAGGAGGGTGTTTGAGGGGAACCCAGGTAAGTCTGCCTCGGCCTTTGTCTCCTCTTATACAGAAGAAGAATGGCTAATGTCCGTTCGGGACCTTTCCAATAAATGGAGTCACACAGCGTATGGTCTTTTGTTTCTGGCTTCTTGCACTCAGCGTCCACGTTTAGAGTTCATCGTGTCGGAGCAGGTGTCAGTGGCCAAATTGTATTCCGTTGTGTGGACGGACCATGTTTTGTCTGTCCGTTCATCCGCAGATAGATATTTCCACCTTTAGGCTATTGTGAATAATGATGCTCTGAACTTTGGCTGATAAGTTTTTATGTGGACGCGTGTTTCATTTCTCTCATGCACATACCTGAGAGTGGAATTGCTGGGTCACATGGTAGCTCTGTGTTCAGCACTTTCAGGACCTACCAGACTGTGTTCCCAAAGCATGATTTTACATGGCACGCTGTGTTATAACGATCCTCATGGAGGATTGCGTGGCGTGGTGGTTAATGCAGACTTCAGAGCCAAACTGCCTGGGACACCTTGGGCAGGTCCCTTCAGTGTGCCTCAGTTTCTTCATCTGTGAAATGGGGACAATATTAGTCCTTACCACATGTAGTCATGAGGATTAAATGAGTGAATGTCTGCGGAGTCCTTGGGGAGGCTGTGCACGCCAGTCAGCTGTGATTGTCATTTCCCCAGGCCGTTGGCATCGGGCACACGTAGGTGCTCTGTCGGTGATACCGTCAGAGGATGTAGAGTTAGCCGTTCAGGGTGCTGCCTTTCTCAGTGCTTTTCATTTTATTTTATTTTTCAGACAGAGTCTCACTCTGTTGCCTGAGCTAGAGTGCCGTGGCGTCAGTCTAGCTCATAGTAACCTCTAATTCCTGGGCTCAAGCGATCCTCCTGCCTGAGCCTCCCGAGTAGCTGGAACTACAGGCATGCGCCACCATGCCCGGCTAATTTTTTCTACATATTTTTAGTTGGCCAATTAATTTCTTTCTATTTTTAGTAGAGACGGGGGTCTCACTCTTGCTCAGGCTGGTTTCGAACTCCTGATCTTCAGCAATCCGCCCACCTTGGCCTCCCAGAGTGCTAAGATTACAGGCGTGAGCCACTGCACCTGGCCTCTCAGTGCTTTTTATTCTGCTGACTGCCCCTAGGAAAAGGCTCCCAAGCTGTCAGTGCCGAACACACCTGTCAGTCTTTCTCCACCTGGATGCACTGCCTGAAGGTAGCGCCAGCTATGGATCTCAGAGGTTGGGAGTGGGATTGGGAACAGCTGTAGCTGGGAGAGGCATCTAAACCCAGGCACAAAGGGGCACGGGGAGCCAGGTGTTCTAAATGGGGAGGGTTTGGATCATGGAAAAGCAGCAGAGCCGGGGAGGCAAACCCTACCCTCAGCAGCAGGCTCTGCCCTCCGCACCGGCTCCTGCTCTGTGATGGGCCACATGGAAGGAGAAGACGTCCCAACCAGAAGCCCGTGGGAGGTCTGCTCGGAAGCCCCATCTCTGTGGTGTGGCCTGGAGCCCCCAGCCCACAGGCACGAAGGTAGGCCTGCCCCCTCCCCTCTCCGGGGAGAGTAGTCCGCTTGTCCCTTGGGCAGAGTCCTGGCGGAGCAGCAGCTTCCCAGCCTGGCCGCCCGGGAGCTCCCTGAGAAGCACAGGGAGGCAGAGTCAGGGAACACCCAGATTTGTCTTCTGCCCTCATCACCAGAGGGAGTCTGGTGTGAGGTTTCATTCTTTAAAAAGAATTTTTTTTTTTTTTGGCAAAAATGACAGCTGTGGGTGAGCGTGAAGGAGGGAATCAGTTCACTCTCATCTGTCAGATGTAACTGTGCCAGGCAGTGGGATCCAGTGAGGAAAAAGAACTCACTCCCTGGGACGGGGGACAGACACCGATTAGACACGTGGTGTGTGGATAGAGGGAGGCACAGAGCACACTGGAGCACAGAGCAGGTGGCAGCTGACTGCTTGATGGGGAAGATTTTATAGAAGGGGGCATTTCAGCTGGGCTTTGAAGGGTGCAGAGGAGTTTACCAGGAGAGACGGGGGAAAGGCAGAGGGACCACATGAGCCAATGCCTTTAGTACTCAAAGGGCAAGGTACGTTGGGGAAGTGTCGAGAAGTCCCAGGTTGCTGAGTCCCAGGTGCAGGGTTGAAGGCTGGTGGGATGGAGATGGGGCTGCAATCTCGGGAGCAGAGCCTTGGAGCCCATGGGGTTCAGGGGACTCGCTCACCATCCTCGTGGCTGTGTCTGTGGCAGCTGTGTGTTTGCTCACAATAGGGAGGAGCTTCTGCTTCTCCATTTCGTGTGTGTCCGATCCCAGGCCGCCCCTCCTGTGATGGGGCCTCTGCTCTGGCTGGTGGCCCTGACTTCCCTCCACCCTGCCTGGACCTGTGTCCTGATCCCAACCCACTTCTGCTGCCCTCTCCCTCCTCCCACCAGCCCTGCCCCATCCTGGGCCTCTGTAGGACCCAGAGCCCTGTTCCCCTAAAAGCATCTCTCAGAGCTGTGGACCACTGCTCCCCACAGGGGACAGGAAGCACCCCTGTTTGTGGGGGGCCCATAGGACCAGCTCTCCCTGGAGCTCCCTACACAGGGTTTCATTCAGTCCTGGCCCAGACGCCAGCCTCTCTGCTTTGCAGATGAAGAGATTAGCGTCAGGGAGGTCGAGCCCCTGGCTCACACTCCACAGCTGGCGACAGAGCTGGGGTTTGCGGCGAGATTTATCTGGACCCTGTGGGCAGAACTCTTCAGCCACTTCGTTTCCTCCTGGGGGGTCCTCAGTGTATTTGTCAGCTGGGCTCTCGCAGGTGGACCCTAGCTCCCTGGAGGAGGAGCAGGGCCTGTCTGTGCCCCTGGTACCCCCTTCCTCCCAGGCCAGCCAACTTGTCTCTGTGACCTCCTCCCTACCTGGGGGTGGGAAGTGGCCAGGTCAGCGGGAAACAGACCCACTGTCCACTGTTCAGGTGCAAGAGTAAGGTGGGAGGGCGTCTCTCTGCACCTGGGTACTGGGAGGTGGGGGCAACCTGCTTTTTGCTAGCCTGCACCTGCTGCCTTCGGCTCTCCTCTGTCTCTCTGCGGACGGTCTGCTCTGATTAGCACACTGACGTCAGGAATCTGTCACCTTTGGTCTCCCCGTGGCCTGGCAGCTGCGATGCATCGTTCTGGACGTGTCTCCCGCATCACTAGAGAGGGCCGAGGCCAGTGGAGAGAGAGGGATTATGTTGTTCCCATCTGGCTGCGGCTGCGTCCCCGGCCCCGTCCAGCTGTTCCCCGTGACCCACTGCCAGGCGGCAGATGCAGGGGCGAGGCCAGCCCAGGAGCTGGGGACCTGCCCGTCATCTTCACGTGAATGTCTTCAAGGCTATTTCTGGCCTTGCCATTATCCCAACGGCTTTGGGTGATAAATATAGACAACGGATTGAAAAGCCCAGTGGCAGGCAGGCAGGCAGCGCTGAGAGCGTGCGGACAGGGTGCTCAGCTATAAATAAGTCTGCTAGAACACCTCCCTAGCCATGCCGCCGTGCCCACCCTGCGTGTGCGCCTTCGGAAAGACACAGGCTCCCTCCTGACTCCCTGTGCCTATGGGGTCCAGGGTTGGAGGAGGGAGGGAGGGAGGGTCTGCCTCCGAGAGGGAAGAAGGATGCTGGTCCGTGCACAGAAAGGCGGGCACTGGAAGTCTCTCCCCCAGTACTCTGTAGTCCCTGAAAGAAGGGAGCTGGCAGGGTGGCCCCGCAGAGGTCTTGGGGACAGCCTCTTGCAGGGAGTGTATGTTGCACTAAGAACAGTGGCCCCAGTCCAGCCTCCTTCAGTGCCCCACGCGTCCCTAGGCCTCATTCTACAGGAGTGCCAGGTGGGACAGGCGCTGGTCCTGGAGGTTCTAGGGCTGGGCCTGCGGTCCTGCTGCGTGGCTCTGGCCTCACAGGCCTCTTCCTGGTGTCTTTTTTTCTGCTTCTGCCCTGGCCGGATCCACCATCTTGACAAGAGCACAGCTTTGTTTGTTTTCTGGTTCCCGGGCTCGCCTGGTGACCCTTGTTGAGGCTGGGGAGGGTTTCCAGATGCTGCCGCCCTGTGGCTGTCTCCTTCCCCAGCCCTCTGCCCCTTCTTCGCACCTCCCTGCATCCTTCCTCCTTCTGCACGTCCTCTGCGTCTCTCCTCGCCCCCTCCCCGTCTTCCTCGCTAGAAGCAGATTCCTGGGGCTGGTGCCGGGCGAGGAACAGGACGCATGCCCAAGAGGCACTTATCGTGGAAAAGGATTGAAGTCGGTAAGCTGGCAAGAATCCCGGGAACTCACCGTGAATAAAATATTGTTGCTGTGCGGTCACCAATCATGGGAAGTGGCTTCCCATGGGCCCGTCCCCCTTCCTCGGCCTCGTTTAATGAGGGCTGTGAGCTGGAGCGTGCAAGCAGGGCACGTATAAATATCATGGGCACAAACGATGCCCCAGGCGCGCTTGCCGGCTGCAGGTAGGGAGTGGACTGCCGTTGCGTGGGAGCGGCGCCCATCCCTTGGAGGAGGGGTCTGTGCCCACCCCCACGTGTTCCTGGTGCTTTAGGGCTATGGGGGGCAAACCTCAAGGCCACTTCGGCCCTTGAGTGGGCAGCACCTATACTGATCCGTCCCTGAGGCCTGCGTATGGGCACTGAGCACATGAATCAGTTGCGGCCTCCATTCTCAAGGAGCTCTTGGGCCACCGAAGGGGACAGTCACAGGTAGTGGTGACACTTGAGATGGTGCCAAGCCCTGTGGGAGCAGGGTGGGAGGCCAGGAGCTCACAGAGGACGCCGTGAGGTGCTGACGCTTGAGCGAGACCACCTGAATGCCAAGTTCACCCAACACAGGAGGCGGGGCTGGGGTGAGCCAGGGTGGCCTTCTGGCAGGGGAACGGCCTGCACGGGGGCTCCTGTCTGAGTCTGGCTGGGGCTGAGCTTCAGGAAGGACCGGGTCCTAGGCCTTGTGCGCTGGCTAAGAGTTTAGATGCCGTCTTGAAATCCGAGGGGAGCGCCAAGGGGCTTTACTCAAAGGAGTAATGACGCTCTGATGCGTGCATTAGGAGAAGCATCATTGCACTTCATGTGGGTGACAGGTCGGAGGCGGGGGGAGGAGGGGGCAGGCTGGTGGCAGCATCACGACGTCTTGCTTTGTTGAGTACCTGAAAGATTTTTTTTCTTTTCTTTCTTTCTTTCTTTCTTTCTTTCTTGCTTTCTTGCTTTCTTGCTTTCTTGCTTTCTTGCTTTCTTGCTTTCTTGCTTTCTTGCTTTCTTTCTCTTTCTTTCTTTCTTGCTTGCTTGCTTGCTTTCTTGCTTTCTTGCTTTCTTCTTTCTTTTTATAGGACATCAGAGATTTTATCCAGAAAAAAGATAAGTAAAGTCCACCGAATGTAATTATAATAAGTAGTAAGAGGCATTGTCACAGCACATATTCTTCCATGACACTTACTTCATTTTTTTCTTTCTAACTTTAAAAATCATGGGAAATTTACATTAGGTGACTTATGTTATGTAGATATATTTGTTTATTCTTTATTTTCTTGAAGTATTATGTTTGAAAGAAAAACTGATTGCCTTCCAACAAACTGCAATGGCTTGTTTATTACATAATTGAATTCATGCTAACATGCTGACCTCACATAATCAAATGTAAAAGCCGTAGATATTGTCATCCTGTCAATTTTTTTGAGGCATCCTTTCCCTTCCCTTGCATGTTTGCTATGGATGATGGGAATAATTAGTATATTAATCATACTTAATTGCATAATTTGTGTATTACATGATTGAAAAAATATTGCTTTTTGTATGATTCCATCTGAGAAAGGCAAAGAGATGGTTCACCATTTTATAATTTGATTTTTCCCCCATTCAACTAAGTAGAATAGCAAGCTAAGATTATGAAAGTGTCCAAAGAATGGAATCAAAGGCTTAGAGAAAATAAGGACAGTACAGTTGATTAATGCACTCAGTCACCAATTGTACTGATTCCAATAGCCATTAGTTTGCGCTACCCTGCCATATATCTGAGGTAAGCTTAGTGGATAACCCAAGAACCACAAGAGAATAATCTATTCCATGGAAATATATGGGATCTTAAGAATTAGAAAAAAGTCTGAAAATTCTCTTGTTCCTCTAAGTAGTCTATTCATGATGGGGATGACCACGAGGCTAACCTGGGTTCAGTTTAGTCAATGGTCAAATGGCATGAAGTTCTTTTGGAACTGGATCAACATTTACATGAGTCAAAGGTCAAGGGACTTTTATCTTGAGCCTCCTAAGAGAACAAAATAAGGAGGATGAGATGAAAAAAAGATATTGTAAATGTGAAATATTAGGGAAAGGCTTTGGGTAGTGAAGTGTTAGTGTTAGGAGGATCTTTGAAATAGAATGACTAAGCATCTGGTTTTCTAGAACTGGGGAGTTTCTTGAGATTCAGAGCTTTCAGTACTGAGGCCACTTGTGACATGTTGGTCCCCTGTTGTTGAGATCATTCTGCCCAACTTTGTCACTGTGCACATAAAAAAATAAGGCTCAGTTAGGGGAAATGACTGGTGTTTTAGTTTGCTTGTGCAGCTATGATGAAATACCTCAAACTCATTAATTTATAATGAGCAGAAATTTATTTTCTCACAGTTCTGCAGACTGGGAAATCCAAGATCAAGGTGCCAGAGATTCAGTGTCTGGTGTGGACTTGTGGCTTCTTACTCTGTCCTCACGTGTGGAAGAGATAGAAGGGCTGGGCACCTCTCTAACACCACTTTTATAAGGCCATGAATTCCATCCATGAGAGTAGAGCCCCCGTGGTCTAATCATGTTCTAAAGGCCCCACCTCATAATCCTATCACACTGGATATCAAGTTTCAACATACAAATTTTGGAGGACACATTCAGACCATAGCGACTGGCTAGTGGCAAAGTTAATACTTCAATACAAATCCAGTGTTTGTACCACCACTTTTGGGATCGATGCCCAGAAGATGGGGCTGAGGGCCTCTAACTAGAAAGGACGAATTAGGATGGAGTTAATAGTAGTGAAAAAGATGAATACAGTAGCAATATAGTAAGGAATTTTAGAATCCTTAGAAAAGTAACAACTTCCTTCGAGTCTTTTCTCCCCTAGAAATCATTGTGTTTTCAGTTTAAAATATTTACTAATTTCCTCTGAGATTTCTTTTTTTACTCTAAGGGTTATTTAGAAGTGTGTTCTTTAATTTCCAACTATTTGGACATTTTCCAATATCTTTCTGTTATTGATTTCTAACCAACTCTCTTATGATTAGAGAACATACTCTGAATGATTTATATTCTTTTGAACTTGATGAGAATTTTTTATGGCCCAGAATATTGTCAATCTTAGTGACTATTCATATGCACTGGGAGAGGAAAGTGTATTCTACTGTACTGTAATGAGTTTTCGTATAACAGCCAATTAGTTTGAGCTGATAGTATAGATCAGATTTTCCTTCTCTGTATTGATTTTATGTCTACTTGTTTTATTATTTACCGAGAAGGGGAGTGTTAAAATCTCCAGCTGCAATTGCACATTTGCCTGTTTTTCCTTTTAGTTCTGTGAATAGTGTTTCATGTATTTGGAAGCTCTGCTGCTAACTGAATAGACATTATTATTTCTTCTTGATAAATTGATATCATGAAATGTCCCTCTTTATAACTGGAAGTATTCTTTGTTCTGAAGGCCACTTTTTCTGATATTAATATAGCCATTTCAGCTTTCTTTATATTGATGTTTTCATGGTATATTTTTTTCATCCTCTCATTTCTAAGCCATTTGTGCCTTTGTATCTAAAAAGTACTTCTTGCAGACAACAGCTATTTTGGGTCTTGTTTTTTGTCTTTTTTCAATTTGACAATTTTTGTTATTTAATTGGAATATTGGACCTTTACTAGTTAGCACAATTATTGATATGATTGGGTTTATATCTATCATCTTACCATTTGTTTTCTATGTGTCCCATCTGTTCTTTTCTATTTTTTTATATCTTCTTTTGGCTTAACTGAACATTTTTTTAAAAGATATTTATTTTATCCCACTATTAGCTTATTAGCAGTATCTTTGTTTTATTTTTAATGGTTACTCTATAGTTTACAATATACATGTTTAACTTATCACAATCTATCTTCATATAGTATCACACCACTTGCTACAACTTAATTTCATTTCCCTTCTCCCATTCATTGAATTATGTTTTACTGTTGCATGTTATGCCCCATCCTTGTTACTTATTTTGCCTTAAACATCCACTGTTCTTTTGTATAATTTAAATAAGTGAGAAAAAAAAAGAAGAGTATCATTTATTTACATATTTAGATTTCCAGTATTCTTTTATTTCTATAGACCTGAGTTTCTATCTGGCATCATTTTCCTTTTGCTTCAAGAACTTCTTTTATTATTCCTTATAGTAAAGGTCTGCTGTTGACAAATTTTCTTAGCTTTAGTTTGTCTGAAAAGTTTTAATTTTGCTTTTGTTTTAAAAGATATTTTCACTCTATATAGAATTTCAAGTTGACAGATTTTTTTTCTTCCAATTCCATTGCATTCTGATTGCATTGTTTTGGATGATAAATCTATTATAAATCTTATCTTTCTTTTTCTGAATAATATATATTTTTTTCTGAATACTTTAAAAATTTTCTTTTTATCTCCATTTTTAGCAGTATTATTATGATGTGCATTGATCTGTGGGTGTACATTTGTATTTGTGTATATGTGCAAGTGTGTGTTTATCCCGCTTGGATTTTATTGAGCTCCTTGGATTTAGGAGTTATTAGTTGTCATGAAATTTGGAAAATTTTGGCTATAATTTCTTCAAATATTTTTATTTATTTCACTGGGCCCACCTCACACACATACAGTTTTTCTCCTTCTGAAACTTCGATTACTTGTATGTTAGACCACTTGGTGTTATCATATTGGTCATGAAGTCTCTGTTCAATTTTTATTTTTCTTTTAGTAGTTTTTTTCTCTATATGCTTAGTTTTGAATAGATCTTACTTCTGTGTCTTCAATTTTATTGATATATTCTGTTATCTTCTTCCACAGAATCTATTCTACTGGTAAATACCATTCTGTGTAATTTTTAATCTCAAAAAGTTACATTTTATTCCTCTTACATCACCTTTTTTCATTATGTTCATGTTTTCCTTGACATATTTTAATATTTTTAATATATTTATAATAGTTTTTTAAATGTGCTTCACCTGCTAATTTTATCCTCTCTGTCATTTCTGTATCTGTTTCTTCTGATTGATTTTTCTCCTGGTTATGGACTCCATTTTCCTGCTTCTTCATATTTTAGTATTTTTAACTGGTTGCCGGTCACCTCTGCCTTTTTCCACCTCTTAAATATTAGTCTTTTAGTTGTCAGGGTTCTGTTCTTGTCACACTGCTCCTCTACGTAATGTTTCTATACACCTATAAGGTACTAAATATGTATTTGGTCAGTTAGACAATAAACAAATAGGTACTTGTATTTGTTCCTAAGGTCTTTTGGCCACATGTATACTAACTCAAAAGCCTATATTTTCTTGATTATCTGAACTCACATATACATCAACATACTAGATCTCCAGTCATATGTTACCTAGACATTTATAATGCAATATGCAAAATGAACCCATCTTCAGTATTCTCTACCTCACTGGTTAGACCTACCAGTTTCCTCAAATTAGAAACTAACTGCACTCCTTTTGGTCCTGCTCCCTGACCAGCTCCAGTGCGATCTATCACAAAATTCTAACAATGTTTTCTTGTAAGATGTTCTTGCCTTCATTTTTCTCTCCATCCCTATTGTTAACACTATTACACTATGCCATGGCCAGACATTCCAGGACCTGGGCTAATGCTTGAAACACAGCAGACCCTCAATAAGTATCTGTGGAATGAACACTAGAGAGAGAGAGGAAGGCTTTGGTTAGCCTTCACCCTTTAAATCCTAAAGACTCTAAACCTGGTAGCATTGGAGGTTGGGTCATTTCTTCTGGGAGTTTTATTGCTGGCTTGATCTGTGATCTTTTGTATTTATGGGCTGTGGAGCAAGGGAGATATAGAAAGAGATGAGCCCATCGGTGTTCTTATTTGCCCTGGTAAAATCACATTTGTGCCCATTCAACTGCATAAGTATTTCTGAAATGCATTCACTGATTTTAGTTCAGATTACCACATTGTTCGTCTGGATGTCTGAGCAGCCTCTCCCTAACTGACTTTCTTTGCTAAAGTTCTTTATTAGGTTCCACAACCCTTAGACAAAAGTTCAAACTCCTTAATGCAGCTTATAATGATGCATTTTATAATCCGGCTGTTGCTTGCTTCTCCAGGCTTGTGGTTCACCATGCTGTCCTGGATTACCTGGGCTCCTGTTTAGATGGAATGTCTTTTAGCTCATCCCATTTGCTTCCTTTTGCTTACTTCTGGGTCTTTGGATTTGCTTGGGACACTCTTCCTTTTTACTCTCATTTTCATTTTCAGGCTAAATCTTAACTCATCATTCAAGTCATAGCTTAGGTGTTACTTGGTCCAGAAATCCTTCCTCGATGTCCAAATCCAGGTTAGGAATCTTTTAGCAATCCCTCTCTACCAATTTCTTTACCTATACACTCCTGCAGCACCCCTGTTCTTCCCTCATACATAAGTATCACAGCATTATAATTGCCTTCCTTATTGTCTGTGTAACCCTCTAAACTAAATCCTGAGAAGGCAGAAGCCATGTCAATTGTGTCCCTTGTTATATAGTTAGTATCTAGTCCAAGAATTTGCACAAATTCATGCTTAATATTGTAGACTGACTGAATGAATGCATCACTATAAAGTAATTTTACATTATTCATTGGATTTCATCTTGCCATGCTGTTAAGAAATTACAGGAGCAAGACAACTAGAATTCTAGAGTTTTTTATTTTTTTTTAAAAAAACACTGTTATTAATAGTTACACATAAGACTACTCCTGACAGTCTGGTGTTTGTTGTTATTTTTCAAGTGTACAACGAGGCACTTAGGTTTTATGATTTCTTAGTCCCTTCCAGCCCCAACAGTCTGTCTGAATGTCTGAGTTCCCAAAAGCAGAAAGGCTCTTCTCAAAATAAGTCACTAATAAGGGAAATTTGGTGACTGACAGAGCTAAGGTCGATAACCTCATTTCTACTTCTGTAAGGAGGCAAGTCCCCTCTGTGCCAAAGTAAGTGGATGCCTATAAGTCACTGGCAATGATCTGATATGCCAGGAATAGTTTTGTGGAACCATAATGGAATTTGCATCTGGTTCCATGACAAGAATGTGGGCTCAGGAAGATAAGCTTTTAAGTATTGTTGTCAAGTGTTTTATGTTCTTGTGAGGTATAGGGGTAAAATTTAATAATGACTCAGCAAGGCTGCCCTATTTTTAGGCCTAAAGGTAAGCTTGCAACACTTCAGAGAGTGGGAGACAGGGAGGAAGTGTTACCAGCTTAACTGAGTCTTGTTTTATTTATAAGTACTGTGTTGATTAGTTATAAATTGGTCATCTTTAATTTGGGGCCTAAAATAGATCAGAGCTCCTTCTTAGTTTCCTCATTCGAGTCAAAAGAGACCAAAATAAGAATTTATATATATATTTATATTTTTATATATGTATGTGTGTGTGTGTATATATATATACACACACCCCAAACCGTGGGTATGCCATGTTTAGGGCTTTATTAGTGTATTGGATATTAATGAAATATGTAGAAAAATATATTTTTCTTTCCTTGCAAATAAGTCAAAGGCTCAGGGATTAGTCTTTTTAAAAACTCATTTTTTTCTCTTATTTCTCATATAGAGAAATAATCATAGCTTGACCAGAGATCTCTCATGTGTGACACTGGTCACAGGAAGATCCAGGCTTGGAAATGAGTTGCTCAGACCGAATGAATCGCTACCACTCATGTAAATCGAAGAGCTTGAGTTTCATGACCTCTTATACTTTGAGTTTGGAAGGTCTATGAGAATAAGAGCTCATCCCTAAATAAATTCTAATGATGCAAGTTTGGTGACTGAGCCAACCACACACAGACTTTCTTCCTGGTTCTTACTTAATGTTGAGTCAGTAGTATTAATTGTGACAGAAAAATGACAAATATGTTATTACTGGCACATTATATTTAGGTAAAAAGAGTTTGTCAAAAGAAAAGTAGACATAGAGTCTAGGCAAGAACTGGACTCTGTTTCAAGTTGTGTGACTTTGGGTAAATCACTTAAAATATTCAAACACCACATGTACTCTCTAATAAATTAGGACTAACTGAGGGGCACACATGAGCACAGAGGGAAGTAAAAGTCATTGGAAATTAAGCAGGGGTGACAAGGGAGGAGGGTGGGACAAAAACCTACCCAAAGGGGACAATGAACACTATTTAGGTGATGGGCACACTAATAGCCCTGACTCAAGCATTACAAAAAGCCATCCATGTAACTAAAACATTGGTATCCCCTTAATATTTTGAAATGAAAAAATATTTGAGCCTCAATATTTTCATCTTTTAAATGGGGCTCATTTGAAGAAGGCACAGCACAGAGGTCAGGAAAATATGGCACGTGGGATTTTTGGAATTAGTGACAGACTAAGAAAGTCCAGAGGGGTTGTTGAGGTGAGTGTCACGGTTAAATTTTGTTAACAAACTATCTCCCCAAATTCACACAGATGGACACACAAGCTTCCTGGTGATGCTAAGTTCTGCTTCTCATGGCCTTTCTCTAAGGCTTTGTCGCACTTTACCACCATGCAGGTGGCAATGGATACCTTCATATTAATAGTACAGTTTCTTTTTAACATTATACAGCACCATGTGGGAGGAAGAACTAAGACTCATTGTGCACACACTCAAGGCTAGACAAAAGGTCAGCACTATATGTGAATTACCTTGTTTAATCCTCAAATCAGTGTTCTGAGGCAGGCATTTCTATATCCCCAGCTGAGAGAATAGTTATGGCGGAAAGAAAGGTGGAAAGTTCAGCTCCTGTTGGGAGACAAGTTTCTGTCTTAAGTTGACACAGTAAGGGGAAGAGGAAATTGGATCTCATAATTCTGCTGTGGTTGGATGGTCAGCATTTGTCTCAGTTTGGGGGAAAGACTATGGACAGGGCCACCAGGTGCAAGTGTGCAGGTGTTTCACAGCACGAGGGTGCCACAATTTCACGAGGGCATGAATAGGGCTGCAATTCAGCCCATGCTCTCCTCTCCAGTTGCGTGCCCTGGCAAGGGGCTGGGACTGCTCAGAGAGAGGATCACACTTTTGTAATGCCCACCAACTCACCACTCTGATTATGAGCGAGGGAGACAGCTTTTCACGTGTTTAACAATCACTTAATTATTTTTCAACTACCAAAGGAATATTTCTTTAGAGTTGAAATCTTTTCAAGTGGACTATGACTCATGTTGACTCATCAGGGTCTATATTGCCTAGAACATGATATGCCATATTAATGTTTAACTCCAGGTCTTCTTTAGTTTTAGAAATGTTTTCTTGAATTTTATTCTTATAAATTTGTGCTGTTTAATTATGTCTAGAATTCTTCTTTGGAGACTTCAATTATGTATGTAATCCCCTTTATGCTCCTTGTCATTTTCCCTCAAATTAAAGAAAATCATCATAATTTCCTTTTTATTTTATTTTCTCACATCAATCATCTATTTCCACATTATGTTTTTAATACTACCCATTTTCTCTTTGTTTCTTCCAATTTTGTTTTCATTTATGCATTTCATTTCTTTTTCTTCTGAGCTGTTCAGTTCACATTTTTGTCCCTTTTTGTGTTAACATTTCATCCTTGAACACTTATATTTTTCCTTTGTCTCCTTTTTATGATAGAAAAAATTCATTCTTTAATTTTGGGAGGCTAGCCATGATGGGATATTTTGTTCCAATTTTTGTATGTTTGAAGGTGATTTTTTTCTGCTGGCTTTTCTTTTTTGACTTTTATTTTATATATTTCTTTCTAAATTTTTTTTTCTTGTAGAATTTTTGTATAGATGTTTTTCTGGCCTTTTATGTTCAATATTCATCTTCAAAGGAAGTAAAATTTTCCTGGATCGGGTATTGACAGAAAATACCCAAGGAGCCAATGTAGTATTCTAGGCTAACTGGAATTTTCTTATGATCCTTGGGTTTGCAGGGAGCTCAGATAGCATTTACTGCTCCCTAGCTTGGGGATTGTTTACAATGTAAGGTCTTTTCACTTTGTTGCTGTGGAGACAGCTTCCTGAAAATATAGCCCCACTGCATGATTGTTTTTTTTTAGCTCCACCCTTATTTACCTCTTCCCCCGGTGTGGGTACCACTGCCCAGCTGTTACAAACAAAGGATTTAGGAACTGTGACTCAGGTTATGTTCCTCCCTTTCAAGAAACTATCTTTACTGTTTTTTTTTTTTTTTCTCCTTAGACCTTCTGCTGTGAGTTCCTCTCTGATTCTTTCTAGCATGTTCCCATTGTATGAACATCCCCTAGCTCTACTCTGTAGTTTGGCACTTTAGCTATTTTCCATTTTTACCAAAAATAAAGTTTGCATTTTGAGTTTTGATTTTTATTCTTAGAAAGGAAAGAAAGAAACACCCACTTTACACCACCATCTTTAAATTGGGAACCTTACACATTACTCTTTAGAATATTTTGTATTTTTTTAACTTAAAAAAAAAAGCCTTAAGGTATGAGTCTTGATATTTCAACCCTTACTGATTATTTTATTTTGATCAAACTTAAGACTTCCAGTTGCTTAATAGATACTGCTTAATAGAAATTCTACCAATACCCCAAATTTACCAATATCTCAAATTTTTCTTAACCTCAATGTTTGGAAATTAATTCATCCTGTTTTTTCCACACATTTTTTGTTCTCTAGAATTATTAGACTCCCTCTTAGCAGTCTTCAATATTACCATTGTGCTTTGCTTATATATAAGTAGTTAGCATCTTTTGTAGCCATTAAGACATTTATAGAACCCCACTATATACAGGTAGAGTGCTAGGTGCTGGATAGTAATGGCTTTGGACTTGGGGTTAAAGGTATCTCTGCCTTGAGCCCTTAAGCTTTTGAGGACCCTACCATGTCATAAATCCACATTAAAAATTATTTAAACACTCACAGGCATCTTTCTCACCTAGGATCCAGAGCTCAGTACCTTTACACAGATATTCTTATGGCCCGAGGAAATACTTCTCCACATGTCTTGCCCTATTACCTTGAAAGAAAAAATGGCAGCTCCAAATGCCATGGAAGATTGGTTGATTGTGCCACTGCCAATGTTGAATTTTGACACCTCTTTGGAGTATGAGGAGTATTTGAGCAGTGGGAAACTTAAGGAAAAAACATATAAACTATTTTTAACTTGTCATATTCTTTCTCTGAGAAAGCATGAATGCAATGAATTCTCTTTAATAACATAGCCAAATATCATTTCCCAGTAGTGCTGAGCATTTATTTTTTTGCTTCTCATTCTTACAATTCATGGTGCAAGAGGTACCCTTAAATTAGGGCGTTATTTATTACTATTGCACATGGAGAATAATGAACATATTGCAATATTAAATAATTCATAGAATTCTTAAATAAATATACTTACAGGTGTAGTTGTAACACAATGGAGCCAATTCTTTAATATAAGCAACTAGCAACTGAATTTCAAATAGTTTTACTTTTATAAAAGTATTCTATAAGAATAAGTTACATTTTTCAAAATGAAGTGAAAATATTTAGCTTTATTAAAATAATTATAATTTAAAATTTTTATTATGAATTATAATTTGTGTTTTTTCTTATAATTTTGAATATTTTAGAAGAATAATATTTTTGCAAATGTATATGAAAAATAACCTTCATTTATTTATATTTATTTTCTTATGCAATTTTGACAAAAATACGTTCAAATTTTAAAAACTATATTATACTAACATCTTTAATCCTTTAGATTATTGATATTAATAGACCACAAATTATGTAAAACATCTTGAAGCAGCATAGTGATCCCATTGAAATAGAGGTGGCTGATGCCATCACATTGGGGGTTAAGTTTTAACATGTGGATTTTGAGGGGACACATTCAGTCTGTAACACACGCTGAAAAGCATCTAAAATATGTGTACTGTATAAAAAATAAAAGCAAAAAACAAAAAACAAAAACAAACAAAAAAAAGAAATACAGGTGGGAAAAATAAATTTATTGAAAAAAATATATTGTACTATTTTCTGACTTAGGCATACTTTTACGTTGTCACTTATCTAAACATTACTGGTCCATGAATGGAGTGCTCAGATATTTACAATAATAATACTTTAGTTGTGTTTTTTAACTTTGCCAATTTTTAGTAATATCAAAACATAACTTTTATATATTTTCAATTTTGTTATTTTATGATAAAGTTGTCAAGGTAAGAGGATAGAACAGATATTAAATTACCACTCGCAAGTCTAATTGATTAACTTTTCTATATTTAGACATACAACGGGTGGGCTTTCATTTGTATTCCTGCCTTATGCCCTGCAAATGAACATAAAGACACGGGCTTCGTCCCTACAGAGCACGTCCTTTAGCTACTTTCTCAACTTCTTTCTCAGAGTCCCCTGCAAGCCTCATTCACACCTCTCCATTCACTCTATGCTCACTGAATTCCTATTTTAAAGAGTCTCTAATTCCAGTAGAATTACCATGCTTTATTAATATTTGAAATCTTTACAGTGTCTTATATATAATGACAACTTAATAAATAATTATGAATTGAACTGAATTGAGTTTAAAAAAAAATTAATGGGCAAAAGAAAGAAGGAGGTATCCTTCTAAGAGAAGGTCACTTGTACACTAGTACATCTGTGAAAATTGCCTTAGAAATCATTTTACATAATTTCCTGAAATATAAAGTAGCAGGATCAAGTTTTACATTCATACGACTCTTCTTAAAACAAGAAAAGATTTAACAACAACAACAAAAAAATTATTGTGTCAATCCAAGAAGTCTTATTTGTTTTATGTCTCTTTAGGAAAGATTTGGAAAGAATTCTCATCTTAGGTGCTTTGGTTCACAACTGAAAATCTAATCAATATCTTGCTTCCTGGCTATAGGATCACTTAAATGATTTTTTTAAAAAGCTGTATGTAGCTTTACTTTCACAATAAGAACCAAGCTTTCTCTCCTACATGCCTATCATTAAATATAGTAAATGTACTGGGAAAAGCCAGAGGAACCTTGAGAAAATAGAGCAGCTGTCATTTCCATGGATGGGAAGACAAAATACTGCCTAGTTAGTGAATAGAGTTGTGAAAAATCCTTTTGTGAGGGATTCTATTTTCTGCTGAACACATATTTGTAACATTAGTTTGGAAAATGCTATGTAAAAAAGAAAGCTTTGAAACTATTACAGACTGTCCTCTATTGCTCAGAAGATATGAAGAAAATGTTATTTTTTTCATCTCTTAAGATGAGCATAAATTCTTTTTTTATTACTTTCTTCACTCCATAACTGAAGGTCAAAGATTAACTCAATAATATTTTGAAATACTACAGGTTAAGGCTGAAGAAAAATTGCTATTACATCTTTAAGAAAATTATTATTTGAATGTAAATTTTAGGGAAATAAAATATAAAAACCAGAGAGTAATTCTTTAAAATAAAATGTAAGACAGCTATTCTTGTTCAAAGATGACAGCAGATCACAAATATGGCTATTTGCTCTAATTTTTTAAACTGTATCTAGAACAATCTATATTATTCAAAAAGAAGGTAAAAATAACTAAGTTTGATGAAGTGACTTCTTATTTCATTTGCTGCTTCGAATAGCATTTATCTTTCTAATCCATGTTTAAAGATATATTTCTAGCTAATGAAGAGCAAAAATGCTGCTAAGGGCAACCAACTAAAAATCAGTAACTGACAACTCTAAGTAGATACCTTAATTATACACTACATGAAAAGGCCAAGGGGGGGGGCTGGGGGGTGGAAGATTGAAATTCTGTGTTTTGACTTGGACTTCTGTGTGTGTGTGTGTGTGTGTGTGTTTCAGTTGAAAAAATTTTCCCTAATTAATAGGATTACCACGGATAAGTACAATAGAAACTACAGAGTTCTCATCTATTCCTTTTTTTAACCCTTCAGAGTTTAAGGAAGAGGAATTGAGAGCTGGTCAGTGAACTGAAAAAAGAATATGAATGAATATTGCTGAGTAGAGTTCTTGCCTGGTCCAAAGAAGAAGAGGAAAGATTTCATACATGGAATAAATGAGCTGGCAGCTTAGATAATGTACCAGGAAGAACTTTTAGTTGGAAGTCCCACAACTGATTATTCAACAGCTGGAGACTTCTGCCTCCAAATTAATTCTGGTTTAAGTGATTCCTTTTACTAATAGTCATAAACTAGAAAGGGAAAATACAATTACCTTTTAGAACTTAGAGGTTTCCCATGTTGTTTTTTCCCACATATTTATTTTACTCTACAAAATTATCTACTTTGATGGAATATACTATTTCTAAAGCAATTTATTCTTAATAGAATTCTTAAAATTCATGCATAACCATTTTTTTTCCAATCCTCAATCACCATGGAAAATAAAGGCCCAATTTATAATCACAGAATTATTTGATATCAGCTCCTAAAATAATTACCTGGATCCCTATCCCCACTCCCCCAACTTCAGTGGCTGGTTTCTATTCTCTTCTTTTCCATCAGTAGGGAAACACCCAGAGGTCCTCTCTCATCCTGAACTCAAATGAGCCAGTGCTTCCAAAAAGATTATGTCCAGCTTCACCTTTCAGTGATTTTTGACCCAATTTTGATTCTTGCTAACTCTACTTCTAGCCTAGAATTGTTAAAGACCTCCTCTCTGAACTTGCTTCTGACCTCATACCTGTTGGTGACCTGCTAAAGTCAATCTAAAATTCCCAGGTAGTGTTTATAGTTTGGGCTTCACAAATACCCATACCAAACTCCATTATAAAAATCTTGCATGTACTTGTCTAAAAAAACAGATATCTAAATTTATCAGACAAAGCCTGTGTCAAATAGCTAGGCTCTGTGAGTCCTTCAAATACTCAAGAGGCAGTAATAAGATAAAAGTTAAGCTCTGGGTATTTATTTGAAAAGTTGAATCACAGTATCCCTTTGCAGGTGAAAACTTTCCATTAATTTATTCAATGCATTCATAAATATTGTGTACCCACTCTGTGATAGGCATTGCTTCAGGATACTGACTATAATGGCTGTAAATAAAACAAAATCCTTGCCTGCATGAAATTTGTCTTCTAGCGGGTGGAGCAGACAGTCCACAACTTTTCATGTCCTTACTTGGTGCTGCTGTTTAGCAGATATGAAGAGCCTATGCCAAAAAGGTGGGGTTGGGGAGGCAAACTTCAAATAATGGAGGCTAGTTTTAGTTTTTAAAGGTTGCTGTCCCTGGTGCTCACTAGCCTATCCTCCCAATCTGGCAACTCAGAAAACATCTTAATCTTCCTCTTATGTTGTTTTGAAAATACTCTATGATAAAACTTTTCTGTATGTTGGTCATTCAAAAATATGTAATTTATCAGTTAAAGAAGTATCTCAAACCTCAAGAGTCCTCCTGATCTAATCTTTTGTTAAATCCTTTCTTCATTTTTCTTGAGATAGAGTCATTTAGTAGTCAGTAAAATCTAACTGACTGAAAAGCAGTATTGAACTGTTATTTTGATGATTTGAAAGAATTAGAAGGGTGAAATACCTGAAGGGTACTCATAGAGTATATGCAAACTGATTAATAGATATTTCAACTGGTAGAATGACAGAGAAAAATAGCATATTAGGGCCTTATAAGAGAAAAATCAAAGTTCTTACATAAGCTCATTCAATTTCTTTTTATAGAAATTTTTCTATTTTTCTATAAACCTATTTACATCCTAGCAGAAAAAACAAAGATTTTTATCTAAGCTTCTAAAGTCAATATGGGCTTAGCTACACCTGCTGACTTGGTTCTTTCATAAATTTATGGCAAAAGTTCAACATGTTTTCTTTAGCTGGGCTTCTCTTTTACTATGCATGACAGGAGAAAGATTCACTCTTATCTATGAAGAATACGTCTCCCACTGATTGGTTCTCTTGCGGCATGCTGTTGACTGCTCTGAAGTTGACCTCATGGTTAGCAATTCCGAGGCAAATGAATCACTTCATAATGCAACTGTGAAATCTCTGTGGTGGTTTCCCTGGCCATCTCTACCAATTACAAATACCAGAGACACTACTATGCTGACTTCAGTCCTCACATCCAAATAAGGAGAGCTAAAAGCTGGGCAGAGCATCTGTGCATTTTATGTAAAGGGCGTGGGAAGGCTCTGCAGGAACTGGTCCACATGCACATTTTCAGAGAGGCCTGGTACTGCTCCTTCCCTTTCTTTCCCTCTCTTTTGTATCCTGTGCACTCTTCAAATGGACAGAGGGGATCAAGTCTGACCTATCTCTCCATCTTGAAGACCCACTAACATTCTCTTAGGATCTAAGATAGTAATATAAAGCTGGTGCACTGATTTCCATCACAATGGGTCTCATTTTTTTTCTTAATGCCCTAAGGAATAAGAGAAACCCCATTAGTCAGAAAAATCCTCACCCTTGAAGAATCACTGCCATAGACCATGGAGCTCCTTGAGAGTTGGCATTGTGTCATTAATTGTTACAAAATGGTGCTTGGCACTTAGTTGGAGCTTAATAACTATTTGTTGATATAATGAATACATGAGAAATAGTTGTTTTGCTATAGTTTCAGATGAGTGCAGCTATACAAAACTTACCAGATCCAAGCTAAAAGAATGTAGTTGGCCTGCCATTTACACGGCTGGTTGTGGTTTGGGATTTTGTGTTACCTGAAGGACAGTCTGCTGAGGAAAATCTTCCCAGCAGGACCAGGCTGCCGTTGTGACTGAGATCATCCTTCTGTGTCTAGATATTTTACATTCCCAAGGAAAGTATTTCCTTTGCTAGTCTAAGTTATGAAGCTCACCACTCCTGTCTCCAAACTGCTGTAAATGTTTTCAAAAGCATAGTTTGGAATGGCCCCAAAGAGAGCCAGGGCTACTTTGCATTTGTTTGGAATTTTCAATATCTGTTTTCCAAGATAGATAGGAGATTCACAAATTTTCTGTCCCTGAAAATTCTCCTATTTCTGTCTTGAAGGGTTGTATAAGGTCTAGCCCTCAGAAACTAGAGAGGTTTGTAAAGAACAGCTTGAGGAAAAGGGTGAGAATTGCCTTCCAATGCAGAAGTGTGTGAAGCAATCTACACTTTTGAGTCACAAGGTGCCTTATGCCAAAATTCAACAGCCACACTGAACATCTGTCAGCTGCATATGGGTTACACCTTTTCCAAAGCAATCTATTGCTTCCCCTAAATTGACTTCAGAAGTGACACAGAGTTCTGTTACTTTGTATTTTAACTTGCTTTCTGCCTTGTTTTGTATCTAACTTTAATCTCTGTCCCCAAGAACTAACGTGTTAGTGCTTTTATAAACCTGCATGTACAGAAATAATTGGAGAGACCCACCTTAGTGATAGTCCTTTCGCAACGTGTGGTGTTGCTGCTCAATCAAAGGGGTCCCAGCAGGTAGAAGTGTGAGTGGACTCAGTGCGTGGCATGTAGCATGCTGTGGGTCTTCACTCCTTGCAGCTTTGGTATTGAAGTCTGAAGCATTGGGAATCTGTGCATCATTGTAAAATCAAGGACCCTAAAGGCCCTTTTAAAATCTGTAATCTCTTTTGTCAGTAGGAAATGACTTTCAAGAAGTCAAGAAGTAGATCAATCCAACATTTGATTTGGCATGAATTTTCTGGGTCATTTTTGTGTGTGTGTGTGCGCAGACAACACTGTTTTTTAGCTGACTCTTAGCAAAAGCAGAAATTCAGAGCATCACATTTTGCTTTCCTGTTCAAGATTCATGCCCTCAAACATTTGTCATCTGTGACCAAGATTTGCTCTCTTATACCCTAGGTTAAACATCATTTGGAGGCAAATGTTTGCTTATTCTTTTACTAGGAAGGTATTATGTGATTTCTTGGCTACTCAGAAAAGCAGTGGTCAAAGCATGAAATTGAATTCTTGACCCGATTTTTCTCTTTTACTCTTATAAGACATCCCGATGCTTCTTCGAGACAGATTTCATTTCTGTGTCCTATGCATTAGTATCATAGCCTTTCCTACTTATTTTGGAGGAAACTAATTCTCAGGTTAATGTTTAAAAGCACAACAAACAGCAGAGCTGGTTATAATTCCAATCATTCCAATATTGAAGAGGTAAACAATTATAGGTTTGCTCTTGCTCCCACTCTCTTTCTCAAATGTATCAATCACTCTCTCTGTGCTCGGTATTAGCCTACAAGCCCTGCATTAATAAATGCATTTAATCCTCACAGTACTGCTTTGAGGTATGTGCTCTACATTTTCTCTTTTAACAAATAAGAAAACTGAAGCATTTAAAAGTTAAAAAAATACCCTGTTATTGAGTAGCTAATAATGATACCACTAAGGGAGTCGGACTCCAGAAACCATACTCCTAACCAGACACTATAGAGGCTCTTGTATATAGAAAGTCCTTTATCAGATATGTTATTTGCAAATATTGTCTCCTAGCCTATGGCTTGTGTTTTTATTCCCCTATCAGAGTCTTTCAAAGAGTAGCAGTTTTCAATTTTGATAAAGTCCAAATTATCAATTGTTTTCCTTTTATGGATTTTGTTTTCGGTGTTATGTCTAATACTTCTTTGACTAACTCAGTGTAATAAAGGTTTTCTCTTAGAAAGTTATGTGTTTTAGGTTTTAAAATTAGGTCTATGATCCATTTTGAGTTAATTATTTATATGATTAGAAGTATTCATTAAAATTTCTTTTTTTCATATGGATATCCGATTGCTTAAGCACTATTTATTGAAAAGAATGCTTATTCTACACTGAATTGCCTTTGCATCGTGGTCAAAAATCATTTGCCCATGTATATGAGTGAGCATATTTCTGCACTCTGTTCTATTTCATTGATCTATTTGGCCATTTTGTTATCAGTGCTGCATTGTCTGTTTTACTGTAGCTTTATAAATGTTAAAATCAGGAAGTTTTAGTTCTCCAACTTTGTTCTTTTTAAAAGTTGGGTTGGCTATTCTATGTCCTTTGCATTTCCATGTGAATATTAGAATAAGCTTATCAATTTCTATAGAGATTGCTGCTAGGATTTCATTGACTCTAGATATTTGAGAAGATTTGACATTTGAATAACACTGAGTACTTTAAGTCATAATAAGATACATGTCTCCATTTATTTAGGCCTTTTAAATTTTCTCAGTGATGTTTTGAAGTTTTTACTGTATAGATTTTGCACATCTTTTGTCCAATATATCCTTAAATATTTCATTTACTTGATGGTACTGTAAATGGTTTTGTGTTTTAATTTAAATATCTTAATGTTGCTGGCATACAGAAATAGAATTGATTTTTTTATTACTCTTCTATCCTTTCACCTTCCTAAAAATTCTCTTGTTAGTTACAGTAGATTTTTGTAGATTCCATTGGGTTTTCTGCAAAGATGAGCATGTCATATACAAATAAAGAGAAGTTCCTTCTTCCTTTCCCATCTAGATACCTTTCATTTCACGTGCTTGACTTATTGCAAGAGCTAGAATGGAATTTCTATTTTCTATTAAGTGCAGACATCCTGCCCTATTCTTGATGTTAGGGGGAAAGAATTCATTCAGTCCTCTTTCATAATGTATGCTGTTAGGTGTGTGCGGTTTTTTTTTTTTTTTTTTATGAATGCATGCCTTTTATCAGGTTGGAAAAGTTAATCTCAAGAAATTTCTCCATTTCATACAAGTTTTTGAATTTATTGGTATTAAGTTGTTCATGATATTTCCTTTTCATCCTTGTAGCATCTGTAGAATCTGTAGTAATATTGCCTTTCTCATTTCTGAAATTAGAAATTGTGTCTTCTCTTTTTATTTCTGATCATTCTGGTTAGAGGTTTATAAATTTAATTAATTTTTTTCAAAGAACCAACTTCTGATTTCATTTGAATTTTTCTATTGGTTTTCCTGTATGATAGAAAACTTTTATATTTATAGAGACATTTTATGCCCTAGAATATGTCTATCTTGATAACTGTTCCATCTGTGCTTGAAAAGAATATGTGCTCTGCCGTTTTCTGCTGTGTCCCGTCTCCATCTCTTTTTTCTTCTTTTTCCATTTTTTATGCATTTTTTTGTATTGAGTATTTTTTGTTTTTTAAAATTTTATGGCTTATTAGCAATAACTGTGGCTTATTTTTAATATTTTAGTGATATTAGTGGTATTTTCATGGCATGTTTAGCATTTTAATTATTATTAGTATTAGTATTTTAGTGGTTGCCTTGGGTTTATAATATCTATCAATTTTAATAGTTTTTATCTCTAGAATAGGATTATTGATGATTTTTTTCTTTGTCTATATTATTATACTGTAATAACATGAGGCTCCTTCACATAGGAAGGTTACCCTGAAACATGCTTATGTTACCTCTGTGACTGAAGACTAAGTATAAAAACATAGAAAAGCAAAGAGAAAGAGTCTTATCAGTTGAACCACGGACAATACAGCTAACTTTAGAGTCAGGCCTTCGCATTGGACCCTTGAATATTAGTCAGAACACACTTACAATTGCTAACTTGTCATCTACGTACGAGATTAAACCAGCAGTTTTTAAATGCCTCCTCTGAGTCGTTGATCCTGACTCTTTCCCTCTGCCTGGGTCCCTGTGGCTACAGGTTTTCTCTTGCTCCTTATCTTTCTCTTTTGTTGCTCTCACTCTCCCTGCTTTTACTTTTCTTGCTGCTATCATCTAGAAGATTGTTTTCATGTACTTCTAAAAAATCAAACTTTGAAAGACAGAGGATTTGATTGGCTTCATTAGCCATTATCCTAATGGTGGGCCCCTGTTAGGCAGGTGTCTCCAGCTCAACCATTTCATTGACTGTGGCCTTTGGGTCAGACAGCCACTCCTGTTCCAATCAGTCATGGCCAACAGGTAGGGACACATGCTACAGAGCATGGCGACTGAGCTGAGAAAGTACCTGTTGTGATGGGTAACCACTCAGAGGCTTCTCTGAAAAAGTCAGTGCTGTAATGGAAGGAAGGAAGAGAGAGAGGGAGGGAGAAAGGGAGGAAGGGCGGAAGGAAAATGAAAAGAAGGAAGAAAAGGGCAGTCCATTTTATGTATATAGTCAGAGAGTTCTCATGACTGGAAAGTTTTTCCGTGTATTGAGCTCAATTCTGCCACTATGTAACTTCTACCTCGATTTTGCTATGTTTTCTCATGCTTCACTCTAACTCTGCTTTCTTCAAATATTTGAGAAAAGCTATTTATTTCCATTTCTCACAACCACCCCTCATATGATAGGGCTTTCAACCTCTCTTTAACTTGGCAACTCTCTTCTATTCTTCCGTGAGGGTAGGGAGGATGGTCCAGTTTGTTCTCATACACTTAAAATGTGACTCCCAGAAATAAACACCATACCCAGATGTGATCCACCCACCTGGAATTGCAGATTACCTAAACATTTCCAGCAGCCAAATAAGACTGCTGGTTTTTACTGAGATGCTCTCTAGCCAGGTCCTGTCTCATCCAATGCTTGTACAATGGATTTATTGTAATGTGTATGCAAGAAATTTAATTTGCATCTATCTGATTTCACCAACCACATCATCATCCCGGTTGTTAGTGTGCTCCCATTTATAAGCACTTTCACAGACATTATCTCATTTAATCCTCCCAACGTGTTGCTTTTGGCCCATAGCTGCTGCTTGGCCTATAAGATCACTCTCGGTTGTCAGTCTTTCCTATATTCACCATCAACACTGGAATTTTCAATGTAACTAAAGGACTGACAGAAGATGAACTAAATTTCTTCCCCTGTCAGCATTAAGTGGAACTAATCGAACAACACTCATAAGCACATATATAAATAAAACTCATCGGAAATCAAGCAAGCGGGAGGTGGGAGAAGGGGATGGGTAAATTCACACCTAACGGGTACAAGGCACACTATCTGGGTGATGGGCACACTTATAACTTTGACTCAAACTGTACAAAAACAATTTATGGAACCACAACATCTGTACCCCCATACTATGAAGTAGAATAACAAGACAAAAAGAATAAACTGTGTGTGTAGAGCAATACACTAGGCAAGGCACAGTGCACAGTGCTGTGGAATATGGTCAGTGCATGAACGGAAATTATTATTGAGTTGACAGAACACAGAATAGGAGCCAAGGGGAGATGTTTCAGTGAGTTGCTTAACAGCATATATGTCAATAGAACAGTATTTTCTATGAAATGCACATAAACTTTCTCTTCTGTGCACTTACAGTGGTAGTGAAATGGAAGGATGGGACTTTCCTCAGAGGTTTGTAAAGTCAGGGATCAAATGCCATACATGCCCTTGATGAAACTCTTGCACTGCTGTACGAGTTTTTTCAAGTTCTGTCCTCATACTGATTCTACCTCACTATGGAAATATGAAAGCCTTGTGGTTCAAGGTGGTGCTCTCTGATCACTGGGCTGCCGCCTGGTCTGCATGACTAGCCTGAGAGTCACTGTCCGCGGCACTGTTTGTTGGGTTACTGTCATCTCCGCCTCATTCCATTGCTACTACTTGCTATATTAGGAGAGTGCTCTGTCTTGTTTGTTTCCCGGCCATGTTTTCACTGTCTTAGGTCATAGATGAAATGCAGGATTTTTTTTTTCTCTTTACAATAGTCTGAACACTTCTTGACTATAGAACATAAATATAAATCTATCATTTTATTAAAATAATGTTACCAAGTATTCAATTTTGAACAGAACATTCTCACCTTGACTGTCCGATTAGCTTAAAAAAATTACCAAATTTAAATCAAGTGAGTTATATGGTATCTATGATACATCTTCTGCTTATACAAGCAGCACAAACTAATGTCAAATATTAATGAAAGCATAGCTAGATTGCATATGAACTTGTAAATAATTTTTAGAATTAGTCATAGATAAAATGCAAGATTTTTTTTTCTTTACAATAGTCTGAATACCTCCTAGCTATAGAACATAAATGTAAATCTGTCATTTTATTAAAATAAGGTCTATAATTTTTTGTTATATCTGATATTCTTACGGAAATAATTTGGAAACTCTTAGAGCTGCTAATAATTTAAGTGAGATTATGCACGGGTCAGGACGGTCTCATGGGGTTATGTGTGTATATGTGAGTATCGATGACTGAATGTGTGTCTCTGGGGAAGGAGTGTGTCTGTGTGTGTGTGTCTGTCTGTATGTCTGTGTACACAGAGAGGACAGCACATGGTCCTATAAATTATCCCCTCCATTTGGTATCGGTTCGACAGTGATACATGTAAACACAGATAAAAAGAATATGAAGAACTTGTTAGCAGTAACAAAACACCCAGATAAAAACACCGGCATGAAGACAAAGCCCTTTCTTACCAATTCTTAATCGCCACAGTTGCAAGCTGGGTGTGGCTTGCTAATGGTTTTAGCAAATTTCATGAGTGCATAACAAAGTGTGGTTTTTAGAAATCGAAAAGCAGTCCCTGGGAAGTTGGTTTATTTTACAACGATTTCTACCCTCAGGAATTCATGTAGATATTTAATCCAACCACTGCATATTTGCTTGCTTCATCAACAACATTCCTTTTCACATGGGTAGACCTCTGCTCTGCAAGCTGGCCAGTACGCATAATTGATCTCATTTACCTCACATAACTGCTCTCTACAGTAGGTATTTTCCCTGTATTGACAGATGTAGGAAGGAAACTTGACAGTTAAGGAATTTGCTGAGGGCCCTTCAGCCAGGAGTGTAGAATCAGGATGCAGATGCATTTGATTGCGCTGCCCACTCCTGTCTGTCCCTGTAGTGGTCTCTTGTCTCTGAGATTCTGTTTTCTTCTGCTGACCCCGTGACTCAAACTTGACATGATCTATATGGTGCTTCCTGATAACTACTTCAATATTACGTACCATTTAATCATCAATATTTCCAACGAGATGAAAAGGTCATTAGCAAAACTTGTGTTCTAACCCTTCCTTCCCTGAGCCCAGAGGAGATGTTGGCATCTCCACAGAAGAGCAGATCCACTTCTGTATCAAGTTCGTTAGTCCTGTGTCACGCAGGAAGAACTCTGCCTGTTGTTTGAACATATTCCACCTTCAGACGCTCCATGTTGAGGCCCGTGTTTTTGCATCATCTAAACAGTCAGCATTAAGAGAAGAATTGCCAAGCCTTCCCCGGAGTCCTGTCTGAGGAGAGTTGAGAAATGGTGGCACCGTCTGGGTCACTCTAGGTGTTCCTAGTCCAGGTCTTTATCTTGGCTTCTGCAGCAATCTAAAGAGGATCTAGCTTCATTCACAGCTTGGTGGTGATAGTCATGAATAGAAATGCCTGTTGCATTTGAATTTAATTCAAAGTCATTGTAGTGTGATTCTGATAAAGCGGTGAACAAGATTAGTATCCTGAACGGCATTGGGTTGACTATGCTTTGATAAATGAGTTGCTTGTTGCCATTTTTGTCCACCCAGGCAAGGGGGTTAGGGTTGATGAATGCCCACTTCAGCTCCTTGTCTTCACCTGCAGTTTTTTTATATTATCTCAGATAGCAAGTTTACAGCTTGACCTAATCTTAAAACTGCAGAACTCTCTACATCATTGAAGTAAGCCTAAAGTCATAGTCTTTTTCTTTCTCTAACCCAGTAACTTCTTTTTGTGTGTGTGTATGTATAAAGTTCAGGCTGTATTTTTGAGAATTTTTATGAGATAGGGTTAATCAAGATGAATGAGTGGAATTAAAATGACTTTTGTGATATTAATAATTTTCACTATGAAACAATGTGGATAATGGAAAATCTATTGCTATACATTTCCTTTTTGCCATTAAGATGAACACACTTTCCAATTATGATATCATTAAGGAGCACATTTCTTTTCCTAGCTGGTATTGGAATCTCAGCCAACACCCTCCTCCTTTTCTTCTGCATCTTCACAGTCCTTCTGGATCGCAGGCCTAGAGCACTGACATGACCACCAGTCACTTGGCTCTTGTCCACATCATGTTGCTTCTTACTGTAGTGTTCTTGGTGTCACCAAACCTCTTTGAATCACTGAAGTTTCAAGATGGCTTGAAGTGTAAGGTGCTTTTTACATGAACAGGGTGATAAGGGGCCTCTCTATCTACAGCACCTGCCTCCTGAGTGTGCTCCAAGCCATCAGCATCAGCCCCAGCACCTCCTGGTTGGCAAAATTTAAACATAAATTTACCAATTATACTTTCCATATTGTTGCCTTGTTATGGTCCCTCAGTTTGTCCTGTGATAGTTACATAATCTTCTACACAATGGCTTCCTCCAACATGACGCAGACTGATATGCTGCTGTTCAATAAATACTGGTTAATTTCCCCAGTGAAGTCCATCATTAGGGCCCTTATATTGACTCTGATGTTATCCAGGCATGTCTTGTTTGTAGGAATCATGTTGCTCTCAAGCGCATACATGGTGGTTCTCTTATTGAGGCATAAAAGAAGGTCCCAGCACCTTCACAGCACCAGCCTCTCTCCAAGAGCCTCTCCAGAGAAAAGGGCCACCCAGACCATCCTGCTGCTGGTGAGTTACTTTGCAGTCATGTACTGGGTGGACTTCAGCATCTCATCCTCCTTAGTCCTATCATGGGTGCAAGACTCAGTAATCCGTGGTGTTCAGGGTCTTTTGGGCAATGTCTATGCCATTGTCAGTCCTTTGGTACTAGTCTGTTCTAATAAAAGGATTATCAATATTCTGCAAAATATGTGACAGAAATGTCATAGATTTTTAACAAGTGAACCAGGAATATAATTATCTGAAAATAGATTATTCTGACATCAGTTCAATTATTTAAAAAGCAGATATTATGATATTTGTTTAATTACATTGTGTAGAATTACATTGTTATTATATTTAAATGCATTGGAAATTGATGCTGCTAAGGATTTACTGGATTGTTTAGCCCAGTGCCCACTGTGACTTGATGCCCATGTGTTGACAAGTTGCTTACCTTTTATTTTGATTCACTGAACTTCATTTAAGAAACCTCTCCTCTCTTTTTGATGTGTACTCTTAAAAAGCTTTTATTGGTGATTAAATTTCTGATGAACAGACATCAAAGAAGAAAAACAAACAAGCAACTCACAGAGTCAGGAAAAACACCAAAAGAGGAGAGAAAAACCACTAAACATCTAACA
>CAUYRT010041112.1:0-12584 GCA_963574885.1 Lepilemur ruficaudatus | reverse complement strand
CTTTCTAAACATCAACACATTTTAGTCTCCCCCAAGATAGTAGTCTTTTTTTCATATCTGAAGTTTGAGAAAAAGCATAATGATAAAAAGCTTCTATAACTTCAGTAAGTCCATTTATCATTTCAATGGATTTATACTTTATTAATCAAAATAGAATATACATATTTGAAGGATCATGCATGTCAGTAATAAATTTTTTTGTTGAATCTTTATAGGTGTGCTCGGTTAATAGATTTTTTTTTTTTTTTTTTGAGACAGTCTCACTCTGTTGCCCGGGCTAGAGTGCTGTGGCTGTCAGCCTAGCTCACAGCAACCTCAAACTCCTGGGCTCAAGCGATCCTTCTGCTTCAGCCTCCCGAGTAGCTGGGACTGCAGGCATGTGCCACCATGCCTGGCTAATTTTTTCTATATATTTTTAGTTGGCCAATTAATTTCTTTCTATTTTTGGTAGAGACAGGGTCTCGCTCTTGCTCAGGCTGGTTTCGAATACCTAACCTTGAGTGATCCTCCTGCCTCGGCCTCCCAGAGTGCTAGGATTACAGGTGTGAGCCACCACGCCTGGCCTACAGGTATTATTATTTTTCAAATGTTTGCAAATGCTGTTGGATCATAATCCAAAATAGTAGGCATTGATACCTAAGTAAAACTTTACTTACTAAGCAGTAGGGGAGGCCGGGCGCGGTGGCTCACGCCTGTAATCCTAGCACTCTGGGAGGCCGAGGTGGGCGGATTGCTCAAGGTCAGGAGTTCGAAACCAGCCTGAGCAAGAGCGAGACCCCGTCTCTACTAATAACAGAAATTAATTGGCCAACTAAAAATACACAGAAAAAATTAGCCGGGCATGGTGGCACATGCCTGTAGTCCCAGCTACTTGGGAGGCTAAGGCAGTAGGATCGCTTGAGCCCAGGAGTTTGAGGTTGCTGTGAGCTAGGCTGATGCCACGGCACTCACTCTAGCCCGGGCAGCAGAGTGAGACTCTGTCTCAAAAAAAAAACAAAAAAAATAAAAAGAAGTAGGGGAAAACTATAGACAATCAATTTTATAGTTTTTGGAGAGATTACAAGAAGTGTTGGAACAAAGTGGTTAAAAGCATGTACCTTCCTACTTAGATTCAAATCTTGGCTTTGCAACTTGCTAGCTGAGTGACTTTGGACAAGTTATGTAACCTCACTGTGCCTCAGTTTGCTTTATAAAGAGAAGATACTCAAACCCAGTAGGGTTGGAACATTGCATGTTCTAAGACATGGTAGCTTTATTACAAGACTGGGACAGGGATATAGCTATGTGTTTCAAATATTTCTGTAGTGTTTTCCTCATGTCTAAGTTAACATCTACCATTTACTTATAAAGCAAGCCAATATTTAAGTTGTATGTCCCAGTTGTCCAGAAAAGTCCTGGGAAATAATCAAAGATGGGAAACCTGTATGTTAGAGATTCTCCTAATCCCACTGGGCCATTCTCCATTGGTTTTCTTTTCTTTCTTTCTTTCTTTTTTTTTTTTTTTGAGACAGAGTCTCACTCTGCTGCCCGGGCTAGCCGTGGCGTCAGACTAGCTCACAGCAACCTCAAACTCCTGGGTTCAAGTAATCCTCCTGCCTCAGCCTCCAGAGTAGCTGGGACTACAGGCATGCACCACCATGCCCGGCTAATTTTTTCTATATATTTTTAGTTGGCCAATTAATTTCTTTCTATTTTTGGTAAAGATGGGGTTTCACTCTTGCTCAGGCTGGTCTTGAACTCCTGACCTTGAGTGATCCTCCACCTCAGCCTCCCAAAGTGCTAGGATTACAGGCATGAGCCACCTTGCCCCGCCTCCATTGGTTTTCTTTTTCAGTTTTTCATTCTTTCTTCGTCCGATGTCTTGTCTTACTCTGTGCCTTCATCCATTAGGATGAAACCCAAATTAAAAGGCACTGAAAGAAGAAAAATCAAGAAAAGAGAGTTTTGGAATTCAGGAGTTGATAGAAGAGAGGTTAAATAGGAAAAGCAAAGAAGATTTTAAAAAATGAATACAGAAGTTCAATGACCAATGTGGGTTTGAAAACCAAGAAAGAAGTGATTTAAAAACAAAATGAAAAAATGGTAGGACACTTAAGAATTTGGACAGAATAAACTGCCTTTTCTTTGCACCTAGCATAACTACATGACTTTAGACTAACGAACAGGGCTCCCCAGTCAAATTTTTTATTGTGCAAAAGACAGTAAAGTAGACCAGGACAATTATGCTGATGCCTGGTCATTAAGATGCTTCCAGAATTATTAATTAATTCATTCATTTAATCTGTAAATGTTTATTAACTGTTCAGGGTACTGCCGGTGACATAGATGTGTGACAGATCTACATAGCTCTTATGTGGTTTGAATACTATTTCTGTGATCAGATGCCATGGGTGAATTATCTACCAATTCAGTCACGTATTTTGTTTTGTTATTCTGATTTTTGGGGGGGTAATTCTGGTACCAAGCAGTCATGTTTTCTTGCATCAAGTAGGAGTTTTGTTTTCTTTTAATACTTGGTGCATTCTTTAGATGAGAACACATTGCCTTTCCACATTTATTTATTCCACTTCTTCCATTCTTCCTAGATTGATATACTTTTAAGATACTCCCATGAACATGGAATTAGGAGATCCCGAAATTGCTACTAATGACTGTATCTCATTGGCTCAATATTCTCTTCTGTCAGAGGGACTAACAATATTTGTTCAACCTTACAAGGTTGCTTGAGGCTACAATGAGTTTATAAATGTTGAGTGTTTTAAATAAAGATCATTTTACAAATGGTTATTTCAGTCTCCCAGACACTACTCCCAAACTTTTGTGTGTCTAAGAATCTATCACTTGATATGCTTATTTAAACTGCAGATATATGGCTGATTTTGGAAGCTTTGAGTGGCTTAAGAAATGTAGCTACTGTGAGGATTCAGAAGGTTAGAGGTGGAGCCAAGGAATCTGCATTTAAACAAGCATTCCTGGTGAATGGTAGAAAAAAAGAAATCTTAATGACAACCAGATGTAATTAAAGGAGGAAGAAAAACTACATCAAGCCTTCTAAAAAGACTTTCTTTCTACCCTTTCTCTTTTCTGATTCAGCCAGTGTATGGTCTTTCTTCCTTTTCCCCACCCATCTCCCTTTGTGTCTGAGGCACTGGCATTTTCTTAGCATAGTTAGAAAGGCACTCAGTTTAATGTGCAGAGATGGAGTGGAGGAAAAGGAGGAGGGATGTGGGTGGAGAAAGGCTAGATCAGTGTTTAGCTATTCTAACTGCGAAGACTGTTGTTGTCGGGCTGGTTCTAGCCGGCTGGCTCCGGGAGAGGAAGCAGTGGGGAGAGCTAGATTTACTGCAGCTGCCGCTACCGTTCCTCACTTGCTAGTGAAGCTTCTGATATAAGACACCCACCACCTTTAGCCACATGAATTTTGCAGTAATCACATGAAATATTCCATAAAGAACCCTATTTTAGATACTGATAACCATCCATAATCTTTTAAAGATTAAATTCTTGTTTATAATTCCCCTCTTTACTACTTTAAGGCCTTTAGTTTTGATCAAATTCCAGCTTGTTTCCTTGTCTTTAGACCCAGGAGGAAATGATTTGCAACAGATGGTGTGTATGGGGCACGTAAAAATGTTTGCTTGACCTATAATCTAGGAACAACTTACTGTTGCTCCATGTGTAAGTTATGCTTTTCTACCTGACGTAGATATACATCTATGAACTCAAGTGAAATCAGAGACACGAGGTTGGTTGGACCTGGATAACTCTGTTAGGGAACATTTTGTTTTCATTAAATTCTCGCTTTTATGTGCCTTCCTGTTACCTTTCATCTTATCACCAAGAACTTGAAAAATGCTTTGTGCTGCACATTTTGCTATCATATTCTAACCAGCTAATCTGATTGACTAACTGAAATGGGTAGATAACATGTGCATTTCAAGGAGGTCAAATAGTGTAGTTAATTCTAACATCTCTGTTGTCTAAACTTTGGTCTTTACCTTGGCTGCACATTACAATCCCCTGGCTAGGCTAGCCAAAAAAAAATATTGGTGCCTGGATCTCAATCCCAGCTGATTTAATCAGTTTTTGGAAGCTCTCCAGTACATGCAGTATCCCAGCTGTATTTACTAGTGGCATATTATTGCTTAACTTCCGTAAATCTCGGTTTTCTCATCAGCAAGTAAAGATCATATTGGCACTACTTTATTAAATTATAAGGATTAATGAGGTAATGATAACACAATGCACAACATAGTAAGTGCTTATTAAATATTGGGCATAAATATTCAAGGCTAACATATAAAAATAAACAGCAAAAATAAATTATACAATGTTTAGCTATATGTGGTAAAATAATACAAATAGTTATGTATGCATGTATATTTACTGCATGTCCCTATGAGTGGAAGACCAATTCTATGGGTAAATAGTGTCTTTGAGATGAAATTAAAGCTCCTCCTTTGCCTAAACGAAAACACTTCTAGATTTTTGCTCTTATTCCCAGACACATTAGCATCAGCTGGAGAGCTTCTAAAACCAGATTAAATCAGAATATCTGGGATTGGGGTCCCAGCACCAATATTTTTCAAATCAGATTTATCTAACTCCAGAGATTCTAGGTTACTTATAAAATGGCTTCCCAGGGGATTCAACTAACTCCACTGTCTCCTGAATAATATTAATTCACTGGTTAAAAATAAGTGGTGCATGATTAAACCAAGACAAACTACTTAAAATACTTTTGAGCATAGGTTTCTACCCAAACAAAGGAGGTATGAATATATACCCACCTAAATATATCAATCATGAATGCTCAAAGATTATGATTGAATCCATGTACAGCCTTTCTGGACCTTGGTTTTCCAGTATGGAAATGGTGAGCTCCATTACTTCATACAAAAAATATGAAGTATGAACTTGGTCATTATTTATATAAATATTATCAATATAATGACAATGATAATCTGTTTAAAATAAGCCATATCATTGGCTTTGTTTTTTTTAAATAGTCTTGAGTTTCATGTTTTTTCCTATTAAAGTCAAAAGCAATGTTATATACATTAGAAATATCTTAGAATGTGTATGGCACCATAGTAGCAGCACAATGAAAACAATATTTAAAACGGGCAAGTGGGTTATTAGTCTAATACTCACTATCCACACTTTTCACCTGTACAACCCACTGTATCTTGCTCAGGCTTATCTCCAACTCCTGAGCTCAACCGATCCTCCACTTCTCCACTCCTTGGCCTCCAAGGAGTGCTAGGATTACAGGCGCGAGCCACCAGGTTGGGCCTATGAATTGGGTATCTATCTATCTATATCTATCTATCTATCTGAGACAGAGTCTCACTCTGTTGCCTGGGCTAGAGTGCCGTGGTGTCAGCCTAGCTCACAGCAACTTCAAACTCCTGGGCTCAATTGATCCTCCTGCCTCAGCCTCCCAAGTGGCCGGGAAAACAGGCATGCACCACCACGCCCAGCTAATTTTTTCTATATATTTTTAGTTGGCCAATTAATTTCTTTCTATTTTTAGTAGAGACGAGGTCTCGCTCCTGCTCAGGCTAGTCTCGAACTCCTGACCTTGAGCGATCCTACTGCCTCTGCCTCCCAGAGTGCCAGGATTACAGGCCTGAGCCACTGCACCTGGCCTAAAATTTTTTAAAAGTGTTATAACCCTACTGCTCCATTTTCTACTCCCCTTTGCAGCAAAGCTTTTTGAAATAGTTGACCAAACTTGCTACCTCCAATTCTTACTCTTTAATCCTACAACACTTCTATTGTCCAAGTTACCAATGACTCATTACCAAGTCCAATACCTACTCTTTTTTTTTCTTTTTATACTTATTTTTTAAATAGAGACGGGGGGTCTCACTCTTGCTCAGGCTGGCATCGAACTCCTGATCTTGAGCGATCCTCCACCTCAGCCTCCCAGAGTGCTAGGATTACAGGCGTGAGCCACCGCACCCGGCCCTTTTTATTTATTTATTTTTGAATTGGGTTATTTAACAGTGGATAGAAGGAATAGGCTAAGTATTCCATTTATCCTCTGTGCAACTTTTTCCCTATTTATCTTCTGCCGGATTTTCATATTTTTAGTATCTCTGTAATCAAGTTTTCCTTGATAACAAAATGCTTCTCTTCTTTGTCTTTGCATTGAATATACTTTGTCTCAGGAGGCCAAATATCAGAGTAGAAGTACATAACATTTTAGTTCTATAGACCTGTGGTCCCCATCTACCCCGGTCCCTTGCTTTTTAGGGACCTGGCCACAGAGCTCTGCTCCATGAAACCGGGGGTGGGGGTGCACAGCAGGAGGTGAGCCTGGGGCAATCCAGAACCCCATCACTTGCATCATCACTTGAGTTCCGCCCCACCTCACCTCCTCTGGAAAAACTGTCTTCCATGAAACTGGTCCCTAGTGCTAAAAAGGTTGGGGACCACTGCTGTAGACTTTATCCCCTTTATTCTGAAGACAGTATATCAAATAGCATATTTGTCCTCTAGATGTGTCCTTCTGTGAGTAGTTGACTATCCTAGATCACTCTCAGTGGTATAACATAATAATAGCATAAACACTTAGAACAGCACTCTGTGTCAGGCATTAAATATTATAGACTTATTAACTCTTTTACCTATGACAACTCAGTGAAGTAAGTAACTATTTTAATCTTACTTTTACAGTTGAGCAGATTAAGATACAAAGAGGTTAAGTCACTTCAGAAGATCACATAGGTAGCAGAACTAGAAATCCAATCTAGGCATCTGGCTCCACAAGTTATCACCCCAGGTCATGCTACATTCTATCTCTTGAAGGTCTCTCAGTACCTTAGGGAAATAGGCAACAAACAAAAAACCCAGGCAGATGGTGAGATTATTCAGGCGATAGATTGGGAGAGGAGCACTGAAAAGAAGTTATGAGGTGACTCAGAAGGGATGTGACCTGCAAGAAGGCAAACAGATAAGGACATCCCTGCATCTCACGTACGGGATCTCTGATGACTAAAGTTTTTTGGAAATGAATCTTACATGTAAACCAGGGAAGTCATCCGCTGCCTTTGGTTTTATTGTAATCTAGAAACAGTAGTAATATAGTTGAACATATTCATATTCTTAGCCTTCTTTGGAATATAATTTAACTTTATTTTCATAGTTTTAGAATTTACAGAATGCTCTTATCTCATTTCGCTCTCACAGCAGCATCGGAATATGCTGCTAATCTTTTCATAACAAAGGCTCAAAGGAAGTTCAGTAACTAACTTGCTCAAGGTTTACGCTGGTGTCTAAGTGGCAGAGCTGGCTGTGTCTACCCTGCCTGTATCTTTAAACCTGCTATGCCCAGAGTATTTTTGATGTAATTTTACATTTGCGTCTCCACGTGCAGAGATAATAATGCCTTTATATATATTTTCCATTCACACGTAAGGGGTCTTATAGATGTTAATGATCTTTGTCTCCAAATCTTCGCCTCCCAGAGGGAGAGACCACGGTAGAGAGGCTTCTAGGCGGCGGCCTGCAGAAGGCCGGGCGGGCGGGAAGCGCAGAGGCGCGGGTCCGCAGTCAGGGCGCTGCGCCCCCAGGCCCGGCGAGCTCGCGTCAGGGTCAAAGTGCGCACGAGTGGGGCCTGAGGCGGGAATGTGAGGCCGAGGAGGGCGTACAACGGAAGGGACTAACCTCGCCCCTCCACCGGTTTTCCTTTCTCAGGGAAGACGGTTTGGGGCGGGTGGGGAAGCGCGTCCTCGGAGCGCTCTCGCGCTCCCCTCTCCCTCCCAGCGCGCGCGCCCTCCCACCTCCCTTCCGCCCGAAGCCTCCGAAGGCTGCGAGCGCGGACTGGGAGCTGGGAGGGCGGGTCTCAACGCAGGTGTTAGACCCGTCGGCCGCGTTCTGCGGGCTCGCCCGGCCCCTCGCTCGGTCTGCCGCCGCCCCCCGCCCGCGGCGCCCGGAGGGCGGGGCCGGGGCGCGCGCCGGTCCTCCGCACGCGGGCTGGCGGCGCGCGGCGCCTCGGTCTGGGGAGCGCGGGGCGGTCTCCGCCGGCGTCGCGCGAGCTGTGTGTGAGCGGGGTCGCGCGCGCGCGGCGAGAGAGTGAGGGAACGAGGAGCGGCCGGGTGTGAGTGGGAGTGTGTGTGTGGGTGGGTGTGTGTGGGAGTGCGGGGGAGGGAGAGGCCGGCCGACCGCGAGGCTGTGAGAAAGTGGGCGAGTGTGCGAGGACTCCCGGCCTGGCCGCCGGAGGCGCGGTCGGCGGAGGAGAAAGGCGGCTCCCGGCATCCCAATCCCTTCCCCCTCCTCCGACTTCCAGCCGGCCCGGCGGCGCGCGCTTCCTCGGAGGCCCCAGCCAGGCCCCGCCGCCGAGAGGGAGAGAGGAGCCGCCCGAGCCAGGTGAGCGGTACCGTCGCTTCCCTCCCCGGGTGTACGGGAGTGAGCAGCGGCGCGCCCTCCCGAGTGGGCGAGTTCGGCGGAATGGAGACCGCGACGAGCGGGGGCCCGCCCGGGGCCCCGGCTTGCGAAGGCCGGTGGTCGCTCGGCGCCGGAGTCGGTGGGGAGCGAGGCAGAGCCTGGCCTCGCGTGTGGGGGAGGGGCTTGCTGGCGCCGAGTGCGTGAGACTGAGGGCGGCGGCGGCCGGGGCGCGGAACAAGTATGGTTGCCCCTGCCGGTGAGGGGGTGTGGTAACCCTGGGAACGCGCGCGCTGGAGTAAAGCCTGCGCGCTGCTAACCTGCCCTCAGGAGTGGGGTCGGCTCGCGGCCCCTGCTTCCCTGCGACAGATTCCGCGGTGTGACCGCGGGAGGAGGGTAACGTGCTGCTCCTCCTGCGGTACTGTTTCCGTACGTGGAATTTTTACAGTGTGGCAGTCATTCCCTCTTTGCCTTTGACAGCCCTCTAAGAAGGGGATGACCAAATGATGAATTGCTTGCCTAGTTTGGACTTCTAAAATTTGCTCATAATGTGTAGATCCCCCCCACAAAAAAAAGCTCACTCAGGGGATGATAAATCTTACCGTATTAATTTATCTTCTAGCCGCAGATTTGTAATTACTGTATTTTATCCTCTCTGTGTTTATGGATAGAGACGGGTGTGTGTTTTTTTACTTTTTTCTTTTTAGTTTTCAGCACTCTATATTGGACACAGGAGTGTTTATTCTCCGAGTGGGGTTAGTGCAGAATGTAACTTCTATGGAAATCTTTCAGTGTGTTACTTTGCTATTAATAACGTATATTGTTCCCACATATTTGTGGAGTTGGGTTAAATTCTAAATTGGTATTGAAAGTTTATGGGCAGCTTAATAATGGAACATTTTTCTTTTTGTGGGCTTGTTGTGTTTATGGGCATTCTTAATTATGAACTATAGCTATTAAAATTGAAGTGTTACTTTTCTTTCACAATATTGGGTAGCGTAAAGGTAATTTCTTATGTTTTTTAAAATGGTTTCTTAAAAGGAATCATCAGAATACTTTTAAGATATTTATTTGGAAGAAAACACTCTGAAATTCCAGTCGTGGAGATTTCAACACTTATTACTTAAATTTTAGTATGTAAAACTCTAATTATAAAAATTGTCATAAACTTCTTTTCTAGTGGTTACTATGTGTTACTTGGTTAGTATGTCAAAGAGGAGGGGACTTGTTTTTGAGGTACTCAATCTTATGTTTATTCCTTTCTATCTTAGTGCTGTTAATTTTCTTCTTTCATGTCATTGATTTAGTTGTTAGTTTGGCAACATGGCTGTTGATGGTTTTTTTTATCTTTTTCTGTCTCCTTCTCTTCTCTTATCCTTACCAGGTGCTGGAGACTCCTTGTCAGGGAGGGGGGGCAGTCTGTGATTCTGAGAAAAGAGCCAAGAAGGGGAACAGCAAAACAAATTCAGTCACATACAATTCTCCACTCACTCAGTCAAGAGCCACTTTTCTCTTCCTGCCTTTCCCCCTACAGCGGGGAAAGGAGTTGAGTATATAACCTTTAGCCCATTGGCTACCAGCTAAAATTCCACTTAGTTTTTAGTGGATAGCTTTTTTATTTTTCCCATGTTTCCTTAGAGTCCCTATTGAATATACTCATGCCAGTAGTAGCATGAGTACTAGGAGTGGAAGAGAGAGTGACGACAAGAAATTATCCCTTATTTTCCCTTTTCTCTTCTCATTCAGTCCCCTTTTCCTCTCCAGAGGGAAATTACCAGCAAAATCTTATAAATCTTCTACCCCTTCTCAGCCATATTCTAAAGAAACACACTAAAGTGGACATTCATATTTTCTGTGACCAATGAACTCAAACAAAATCTCAGGCATTGGTTTGTTGGGACACATGGAGAAACATTTCTTTTAAAATATCTCCCAGTTCCCCCTTTCCCCAATTTGTATCCACCTAGGATTTGTTGCTGGGGTAAATCACTACTAGGTTCATTACTCAAAGCTCCGCTCTCTGAGCTGAGTGATCAGTCATATGAACACTGGTAGGGGCTGGGGCAAGGAGGTAGAGCAGTGCTAGTTGTTCCATACTTTGGGAAGCAGGAGTAGCTTTTATCATCTTCCTCTGGGGAGCAGGCATAGAGCCCTAAACTGAGTGAAAATGGGTGGAGGAAGAACTTCTGTACCCACGAGCAACATGTGAAGAGTGAGAGAAAACCAAACATAAAGTAAGGAGGGTGAGTTTTATTGTATGTTACTTGCTGACAACTGTTTTGGGGACACTTTAGAAATAAGAATTGGTAGAGAGACTTTCTTTTATGGCAGATTAGTTTACTAAGAGTATTTTGCAAGTAGGATTCCATCATAAGGATATGAGAAAAGAACCTTTAGAAATTGTAATGGTTATGCTATTTTAAAATATGAGGGAGGAAGAGACTGTGATAGGAACAATGAAAAAAGTAGTTTTTAAATGTTAGCTGCACTGATTTGTGTAGTTGTTTGGAGAGAGGTTGAGGGAGGGAGATTAGGTGCAAATGTTGGGGAAATTATCTTATTTGGAAAAATTTCCTGCTGGTCATATTTAGGATTGTTAGTAATATAACCTCCAAAAATGTCTGTACCTACTAATATTTTAAATTCATGTGCTGTATGTAACGGTGTACATGTTAGGTTTGCAGAAAAGAAGGATTAGCTTTCTGGCTTCATGGTAACTAATGCCATGGTGTTATTTTTAATGTTTTCTTTTCCAGTGTTTTTTTCCTCTAAAAATTGGCTTAGAGGACAAAAGCCACAGAGCTAGCCAGCTCTACTCCCTTAGAGGCTGGTCTGCATGGCACCCATCTGTTTATATCTTCTTCCTCATACTGAAATTATATTTTTGTTTTTTCATCTGACTTTAACTGTTAACAAAACTAATTATTTCAGGATCAGTTGTATGATGATAGAAACCAGCATTATGCTTTTTTTTTTTTTAAAGAAGTTGAAAAAATCAATTATGAATTTTTGATAGCTGTATTTAGATCTTACAGGGATATACATTTGCCTGGTATTTAATATTGAAATAGCTGGGGTTTTTTTTTTTTCTTTTTTTTGTTGCTTCTTTATGATTTGATATAGCAAACTCTTAAAATATCTCCTATCCCTTACCTTCTCAGTCTCCTGTACATCAGGTTCTGTATTGCCCACTGGGGATAACAACAGAGAATAAAGCGGATATGGGCTCCATATTCATGGAGTTTAATCTTTGTACTTTTCATCTGTCAGTTCTCCCAGCAGTGTCTGGAGGAGTCTAGTAGATTCTCATGAAATGTTTGCCAGTTTGTGACTTGATGAGTTTGTAAAGGAAAAATCTATTTGATCATTTACCTACCTGATTAGTTTTACTACCTTTTATTTCAAAAGTGGCAGTATGTAACCAGGTTGTGACAAAAATTCAAATCTACCCCTCCCTTAAATGTTTTTATTCTGTATTTAGTGTCTTAGATTCCATTTCTTTCTTTTTTTTCTTCTGATACTAGCTCTTGGCTTTATGTTCCTTATAAATTTAGAAATAAGGTCTCCAAAATAGAACATGGAATTGCTATATAACATAAGACTACTTTTCTTACTACTGTATTCTCTCCTTTTGCACAGCATTTGAGTTTTGATATTTTATCAGAAAAGTGTATCTTGAAAATACAGGCAGATTTTGCCCAGGTAGCAACCTTGGAATTCTTTGATGCTGTAGAGTGCTCAGTTTTAGTTTATTCCTTTACCATGTGATTTTTTTTTTTTCTCTTCTTTTTAAGGGGACAGAGTCTTGCTCTTCCCTAGGCTGGAGTGCAGTGGTTTGATCATAGCTCACTGTAGCCTCCAGCTTGAACTCAAGTGTTTCTCCTGCCTTAGCCCTCTGAGTAGCTAGGACTATAGGGATGCACCACCACACCGGGCTAATTTTTTTTTTTTTTTTTTGAGACAGAGTCTCACTCTGTTGCCCGGGCTGTAGAGTGCCGAGCCATCAGCCTAGCTCACAGCAACCTCAAACTCCTGGGTTCAAGCGATCCTTCTGCCTCAGCCTCCTGAGTAGCTGGGACTACAGGAATGCGCCACCATGCCTGGCTAATTTTTTACATATATTTTTAGTTGGCCAATTAATTTCTTTCTATTTATAGTAGAGACGGGGTCTCGCTCTTGCTCAGGCTGGTCTC
>CAUYRT010041111.1:0-27884 GCA_963574885.1 Lepilemur ruficaudatus | reverse complement strand
TGTCACCTCACTTCGAATAATGGGCTCAAGCTTAATCCAGGATAATATAAGAGGTGCTAACTCACTGTCATTTCTTAAAATTGAGTAATATTCCATTGTGAACAAATACCAGATTTTAACAATCCACTCATGCATTGACGGGCATGTTTTTCCTTTCTTATCCCATTTTTTTTCCTGTACTATTTGGAAGATATAAACTCTATATTGTTTTACCAGTTAGCTTAGAAATTGTAGTATGCATGTGTTAAAATGTCTAAATATTTTTACCTTTTTCTTAAAAGAACTTAGAACATTTCAATTCATCTCCCCTTTTTAAATTATATATTTTACCTCTAGAATTTTAGGTGTATATTTTTAAAAGCCCATGTCAATATTTATTTGGATTTATCTACATGTTTTTCATTCTTTTTGTTTAGCATTGCTTTTTCATCTTAGACATCCTACAAAATTTTAAAAGTTTCCTTAGGGAGGCTTTGTTGGTAGTAAGCATTTAGTTTTGTCCAAAAATGTTTGTTCTTATTCTTGGACCATGTATTTGCTAATTCTGTGGGTGCACGTGTAACATACAGTTTTTTTAATCCTGTATTTTTACTTAGCATAATAATGTGATATGAACTTTATATAATCTCCCAAATAATCTGAAAAATGATTTAGTGGCTCTTTAATATTCTATTTATGGATAAACTATAATTTATTTAAATCATCTCCAAATATTTATTATGCGTAGTTACCAACTTTTTACTATAATAATTATACTGTGGCAAACATCCTTATACATAAATCTTTGTCCTCATTTCTGAATATCTCTTTAGGGAATATTACTAGAAGTGGAATTTCTGGGTCAAACAATTTCAGCCTTATAAATTTAATTTAATTTTATTCCTCCCCCTACCATGCACCTCTGACTGAGGCTCTGGAATGACTGTCTAAATTAAAATTTTTACTTATATCAAAGTAAAGCCTGTACATGATTAAAAAATCAAACAGTATGGAAGGATTTAAAGTGAGAAGGAACAGATCTTTGTTCTGTTCCTCCCCTTGCTACATTCTATTCTCTACTGCAAGGGCTTTTAATTTTTTTGATCAGCGTTCCTGTGGTTATATCCGTACTTCAGAATAGTTTGCTTGTTCTATTTCATTTCTCCCTACTTTGTAAATGAAGGTTTTAGCGTCCTCACTGTTTTCTTCCTTTCTTCTTTCATGTCTTTTCCCCACTGTCTGTGTGCTATAAAGCTACAGTTACACTTTCAAGATTGAGACACTATACATTGTTTTGTAATCGTAGTCAAACATTCTAGGAGCTGATTTTAAAGTTGAATACAGTAAGCCTTACATGATCCTGACTGTGCATGTGTTGCCCCCTGTGGACCTCAGCAGAGCGCTGTGATTTCCCCGCTTCCTCCTGCTTCTCCACCTCTCACTGTCCCTTCCTTCTCCATCTTTTTTTAATTGACTCCTCCTTTACCCTACGTCTAAATCTTGGAGGGACCCCAGAATTTGTTCCACCAAATGAGATAAAGAAGACAAGAAAAAAATAAGTTGTTGGGAAAAAATTTTTTTAAAAAAATTGATACATAATATCTGTATATGTTTTTGGGGTACATATAATATTTTGTTACCTGCATAGACTGTGTAATGATGAAATCAGGGTATTTGAGGTGTCCATTACCTTGAGTATTTATCATTTCTATGTTTTGGAAGCATTTCAAGTCCTTTCTTCTAGCTATTTTCAAATATACAATACATTGTTAACTGTGGTCACCATACTCTGCTATTGAACATTAGAACTTACTCCTTTTATCTAACTACATGTTTGTACCTATTAAACAACCTCTCATTAATCCACTTTGAGTTGATTTCCATATATGGTGAAAGATAGGAATCCAGTTTTATTCTTCTACATACAGATATCTAATTTTCCCAGTGCTGCTTCCCAGTCCTTTCCCCAGTGTATGCTCTTGGAGGCTGATCAGAAATAAGTTGGCTGTAAATACATGGATTTATTTCTGGAGTCACTATTCAGTTACACTGGTCTATGTGTAGGTGTTTATACCAATACGATGCTGTTTTGGTTACTACAGCCTTGTAATAGGTATTAGTTCCAGCTAAGTGGGTCCATTCTTATGCCCCAAGATGCTGTGCCTGTGCACTGGTTGTGGCAGACAGGGATGGCCTATTCCAAGGCCTCTTGAAAACATGTATAGGTGGCTGTGGCAGGCAGGGTGAGCTTGTTCTCAATCTCCCAGAAAGTGTATACAGGCACTGGCTTTGGTGGGCAGGGTGGGGCATGTCAATCCTCAGGCCTCCAGATGATGGATGAAAATTCCAGCATTGGCAGTGGTTGGTGGGATATGCCTGTCTTTAGGCCCTTGGATGGTGCATGCAGGCACTGGCTGTGGTAGGTACAATGGGTCAATCTCTCAGCCCTTGGATGATGTGCATGGGTGCTGAGGCAGACTCTGGCAACAGGTGGGCAGGACTGTTCTTAGGCTCTTGGATGGTGTGTTCAGGTACCAGCAGTGGTGGGCAAGGTGGATTAACCCAGAGGCCCCCAGATGACATGTGTGGGTGCTGCTGGATTAGCTGCAGGCAGTATAGATCTTTCCTCAAGCCCCCCAGTGCATAGGCACTAGTAGCAGCAGGCAGGGCAGATTAATGTCCAGGTCCTTGGACAATACACACAGGCACTGGTGGCAGTCATAGTTGGTAGGGAGGGCCTGTCCTTGGGCTCTTTGATGGTACATTTGTACTCCAGTGGTGGCAGGTGGGACAGGTCAATCCCCAGGGTCCTGGATGGTGTGTTTGAACATCAGTGGTGAGTGGCAGGGCAGGCCTGTCTTCAGGTTCCTGGTTGTTGTATGTAGTCATCGGTGGTAGTGAGTGAGAAAGGTCAATTCCCAGGCCCTTAGATGTCAGGCTTAAGCACCAGCAGCACTGGCAGTGGGCAGGCTTCTTTCTTTTGATTAGTATTAGTGTGGTATGTCTTTCTCCACCCATTTTATTTTATTTTTTATTTCAATATATTATAGGGGTACAAATGTTTAGGTTACATATATTGCCTTTGCCCTGCCCGAGTCAGAACTTCAAGCATGTCCATCCCCCAGACAGTGCACACCACACCCATTAGGTGTGAATATACCCATCTCCCTCCCCCTCCTACCTGCCCAACATCTGATGAATGTTACTATTATATGTGCGCATAAGTACTGATCAATTAATACCAATTTAATGGTGAGTACATGTGGTGCTTCTTTTTCCATTCTTGTGATACTTTACTTAATGGAATGGGCTCCAGCTCTATCCAGAATAATACAAGAGGTGCTAGATCACCATTGTTTTATGTGGCTGAGTAGAACTCCATGGTATACATATACTACATTTTGTTAATCCACTCATGTATTGATCAGCCCTTAGATTGTTTCCACATCTTTGCAATTATGAATTGTGCTGCTATAAACATTCTAGTGCAGGTGTCTTTTTAATAGAATTTCTTTTTTTCCTTTGGGTAGATGCTCAGTAATGGGATTGCTGGATCAAATGGTAGTTCTACTTGTAGCTCTTTGAGGTTTCTCCATATTGCTTTCCACAGAGAATGTACTAGTTTGCAGTCCTACCAACAGTGTATCAATGTTCCTATCTCTCTGCATCCACACCAACATTTATTGTTTTGGGACTTTTTGATAAAAGCCATTCTCACTTGAGTTAAGTGATTTCTCACTGTGGTTCTGATTTGCATTTCCATGATGATTAGAGATGTCGAGTATTTTGTCATATGTTTGTTGGCCATTATTCTGTCTTCTTTTGAACAGTTTCTGTTCGTGTTCTTTGCCCACTTTTTAATGGGGTTGAATATTTATGAAAAGAGAAAGATATACCTGTGCAATTGAGCTCTAACCTTTTATGGGGGTCCATGTTCAGAAATGGCCACCTTGTTATGTCAAAATGTGAAACAGGGACAGGCCTCTGCACATGCTATGTAGACTGGTTAAACCCCCATCATAATTGGTGGTCTTTTATCAGGAAAAAATTCTGGTTTGAATTATGAGATTGGTTTCTGTTTAACTCTTAGGAAAAAAGCCTGCCCATTAGCAAGGGAGGGGTATAATGATGTGTGCCATTTATTTTATATCTTTGATCCTTAGTTTCTTTATGTATAAAATTGGATAAATTATAATTTTTTTATGGCTAGGTATAAAACACTTATCCCATAAATATGTTAATATATTTGACGTCCATTTTCTTCTCCTGAGTTCTAAACTAACTTTCCTCCTCTCAATTCTCTGAAGGTTGAGAGAGGTGAGAAAGTCTCATAAGAAAAGTTGGAAACTAGCAGAAGTTGGTTCACTAGGTTAAAGAAAAGAAGTTGTTTCCATAACATGAAAGTACAAGGTGAAGCAGCAAGTGCTGATATAGAAGCTGTAACAAGTTATCCAGAAGATCTGACTAAGATAATTGATGAAGGTGGCTATACTAAAAAGTAGATTTTCAATGTATATGAAACCACCTTCTATTGGAAAAGGATGCCTTCTAAGACTTTGATAGCTAGAGAGAAGTCAATGCCTAGCTTTATAGCTTCAAAGAACAGGCTGACTCTTCTGTTAGGGGCTAATGCAGCTGGCGTCTCTAAGTGGAAGCCAATGCTCATTTATCATTATGAAAATCTTAGGGCCCTTAAGAATGATGCTAAATCTACTTTGCTTGTGCTCTAGAAATGGGGCAACAATGCTTGGATGACAGCACATCTGTATGTAGCAGGGTTTAATGAATATTTTAAGCCTACCATTGGGACCTACTGCTCAGAAAAAAAGATTTCTTTTCAAATACTGCCACTCATTGACAATGTACCTGGTCATCCAAGAGCTCTGATGGAGATGTACAGGGAGATTAATGTTGTTTTCCTGCCTGCTAATACAACATCCATTCTGCAGCCCATGGGTCAAGGATTAATTTTGATTTTCAAGTCTTATTATTTAAAAAATATATTTTGTAAGGCTATGGCTATCATAGATAGGAATTTTTTTTTCTGATGGATTTGGGCAAAGTAAGTTGAAAAAGTAATGTGTGATGGAAGCAATTCGCCATTTTAGATGCCATTAAAAACATTTGTGATTCATGGGAAGAAGTCAAAATATAAACATTAACAGGAATTTGGACGAAATTGATTCCAACCCTTATAGATGGTGATGAGTGGTTCAAGACTTCAAGCAACTGCAGGTATCATGGAAATAGCAAGAGAACCAGAATTAGAAGTGGAGCCTGAAGATGTGGCTGAATTGCTGCAATCTCATGATTAAACTGGAATGAACAAGGAGTTGCTTCTTAAGGATAAGCAAAGAAAGTAGTTTCTTGAGATTGAATCTCTTCCTAGTGAAGATGCTATGAACATTGTTGAAATGACAACAAAGGATTTAGAATATTCTATAAACTTAGTTGATAAAGGAGTGGCAGGTTTTGAGAGGCTCGATTCTGATTTTGAAAGAAGTTCTACTGTGGGTAAAATGTTATCAAACAGCGTGGCGTGCTACAGGAAAATCTTTCATGAAACAAAGATCAGTTCATGCAGCAAACTATTGTCTCATTTTAAATTGCCATAGCTACCATAACCTTCAACTGCCACCACCCTGACCAGTCAGCATGCTTTAATATCAAGGTAACACCCTTGATATTAAAGGATCACCAGCAAAGAGATTACAACTCACTGAAGGTTCAGATGATTGTCAGCCTTTTTTTTAGCAATAGGGTATTTTAAAACTAAGGTATGTACATTGTTCTTTTTAGACATAATGTTATTGCACAATTAATAGACTATAAGATAATGTTAATGTGACTTTAATATGCAATGGAAAATTTAAAAAAATTGTATGACTCCCTTTATTATTATAGTTGCTTTATTATGGTGGTCTGTAACTACATCCCCATTTTCTCAGAGGTGTGTCTGTATGTAGTTTCCTCTTGTTTACCTCATCTCTGTTATAATCATATGTTATGCTTGATTGATTGAACGCTTTGGTTATTAAATTAGAACCATTCAATAAGAAGTTGCTAATTTATAATAATTTAGATGGTGTGTGTAACATTTGGGAAGGCAGTAAATTATATAGAAACAAAACTATTTATCTTAATTTATTAGATTGGTAAATTTGCATTTTTAGGTTAAAACTCTCAAATCAGCAAGACAAAAGCTACAGTTATTATCGAAATAATTTTTTTGCTTGAGAATTGTTGAATCTCCCTCCAAAGTGGGTGTTTAAGCTTTAATCAATGTGCCAATCATCCGTCTATTGCCTCTCAGATCCACACTCACTCTTTAAAACTTGCTCTGCAATAATGATTGGAATTCCTTTAAACATTTCTGCTTTACACTGAGCATACTGTTAAGCTTCCTGAGTAGAGAGAGGGCTACAGTGAAATTGCAGGTAGACGACATCTCTTACGGGTTCCTGAGGCTGCATGGGTCATCAGCCATGTGAGCATAAGGATATGCAGTGGTGCTCTGCCCCAGTCATGTGGCAGGAACACATGGTCCCTCTGACACTGAAGCCCTGATCTGGCCTGACGATCACTTTTCCGTGGCTCTCTTAAACATGGGCATCATGTGTTCCAGGTCTCCTGCCACAGTGCCACCTTGACTCACTCCCTCTGTTCTGTGGTGCTAATCCCATGGGCTGGAGCTCTTCTGTGCCCCAGAGGTTTGCTTCCTGTTTGTCCAGTTATTGTGGACCAGCTCTGGTTTGGGCCACACAGAGAACTTTTTTTCACCCAGTGGATTGCAGCATACTTTCTCCAAGAAAGTCTCAATCCTATCCTTGGGGAGGGTACGTCCTACCAAGTTTGTCCTTCCTCAGTACTTTCTAACAGTCCTAGAGTAACCTATGGAGTTTTACTTGCATCTTATAGTATCTCTTTTATCACTGTTTTATGACTCTTTATAATAAACTTCCCTTTGCATCATGTTGTAGTTTTTATCTCCTACTTGAACCCAAATTAAAACATTGGAAAACAAAATTTGGGGAATGTGGTAGAGGATATTTAAATAGTAGGTTCTTTGGGGAAAATTTTTGCATGAATTATAATTTCTAATTTCTTCTGAAATCAAACCTATATCTTTTTCTGAGTCTTTAAAATAATGGAGACGAAATCTTGCTTTGAGGGAACCACTCGCTATTGGCAGTTGATAATAGTTTTATTTACTATGGCCATAGCAAACAGCTTGCACTAATGATAATTAATTTGAGAGAATTAGAGGATTGATTTATTTAATGAACCTGCAGGTAATTGTGAATTTCTTTGCTAATGACATCAGGGAAATGAGACCTGTTAACATTTAAATAGTTTGTAATGGACATGTACATTCTTTAAAAGAATAAAATCATACATTTTCACCAATTCACTTATATTTGAAATGAATGTTTCAGTTTATCACTTTCTTCTAATTACTTGAACCATGTGTACGCTTGTGATGAGAGCAAATTGGCACGGGAATTATTTGTTCACTTTGTGTTCCTTCAAAACATAGTGGACATGTGGAATCTGGATTTAAACTAACGGAGCTTCTACTGTGTGCCAGGTGACTGTGTATTTTATTTATACTTAGTTATCTGTTGCCACAATAGTGCTGCATAACATGCTCTTCCCCAACTCAGTGGTTTAAAGCAATAAATATATATTTAGGTCACAGGTCTGTTGTTTGTGCTTTTGTCTGGACTCAGCTGGATGTGATTGTGGCTAATCTTGGTCATCTATCTGGGGGTTGACTAGCTGTTGGATGATCTAGGATAGATGTAGCTATGGTTACTCAGCTCTGTTCCATTGTTTGTCATTATTCTAGAGGGAACTGGCCTTGTTCTCAGATGATGACGGGGAACAAGAGTGTGAGAGCAAGTAGAGAGATGCTAGTGCTTTTCCGGTTTCTGTTTGTGCCACATATACTGACATTCCATTGGTCAAAGCAAGTTACATGGTGTATTAGTTTTGCTACAACTGCTATAACAAGATACCACAGACTAGGTGGCATGAACAACAGAAATTAATTTTATTGCGGTACTGGAGGCTAGAAGTTCAAAATCAAGGTGTTGTCAGTTTTGGTTTCTTCTGAGGTGTGGAGATGGCTACCTTCTCCTTGTGTCCTCACGTGGCCTTTCCTCCATGTGTACACATCCCTGGTGTCTCTCTGTGTGTCCAAATTTCTTCTTCTTATAAAGACACTAGTCAGATTGGATTCAAATCCACCCTAACAACCTCATTTTAAGTTAATCACTACTTTAAAGGTCCTATCTCCAAATACAGTCACATTCTGAGGTACTGAGGGTTAGGATTTCAATATATGAACTTGGGTGGGGGTGGGGGGTGGAATTCAGCTCCTAACACACAGCCAAGCCCAGAGTGGGAAGGCATGGACATGGGGAGATGCAAATAATTGGGGCCATTATTTCTCTCAATCTGTCAAAATAACAAAAACTCCTCAGTGACATGGTTATTATTTTTGTCATTTTATAGATGAGGAAAATGAGGCTCAGTTGGATTTGAGACCCCTGCCCTGCCTCTTTTTTCTGATATAAAACATTGATTACTAAAATGAGTGGTCAAGATAAATCTTTTTACTTTCAATTTTCACATGTTTTAATTAGAGCAATCTCATATAGTAGCTGAAAGTGTGAGCTGTCGATAATGGCCTGCCTGAATCTGAATCTCAGCTTCAGTTGGCTGCTACCTTGGGTGAGTTATTTAACTCTTACGTATCTTAACTTCCTTGTAATGTGGGAATAAGAGTACTCCCTAGCTCATAGAGTTATTGAAGAATTAAATCTCCTAAAATATGCAAAGCCAAGAACACATCCTTGTGCATAGTAAATACTATAAACTGCTATATCTTCAATGATAATTATTATAACCTTTTGTCATTTAATGAGTGATATTTATTAAACACAATATAATTCTCAATCAGGGTCACATTACCTTGTGATCAGAGTGATGAACAACCTAACCAGTTTGGTGGAAAGGCAAATACTTACTAACTGGTATTCTGCAGGAGATCAAATATACCACTAAAAAATTCTCAAGTATTGATCCATTTATATATATAAAATATAGTATTTCAAATCTCAATTTCCTTTAATTATATGTTTATGAGAGGGCAGGCACATAGTGTCAGTTATCTACTTGGCTTGTTTCCATAGCTTCAAACTGATTTTTTAGCTTCTATTTTATCCCTTTGTCAAACCATTTAACAAATTGAGGTCAGATCCAGATTCTGAAAAACATAGGTTTCATTGTGGTACTCCTCTATGTAAGCCTTCAGTGGCTCCCTAGAGTCTATGGAGTAATATTCTAATTCCTTATCCTAGCACACAACAGTCCACAGAATGATTGCCTCACTTCCCATAATTCCCTGTTCAAGCCGTTGACACTAGGCGACCAATGACACCGGTCCCTTCCCATCATGACTTGCATATTCCCACCATCATTATTTTGTTCCCACCTATTTCCTCACATGCTTTTCTTCTCCCGTTTTCTCCACTTAAGGAATCTTTTCCTTGTATTAGCCTTGGGATTTGGTGTCTGTGGGGTTCTGTCTTTTGATTCATCAGTTTTCCGCATTATCTATTGATTTTGCTGTTAGGGAAAATAAAAATTTGTCTTATAATAGTTTTTTTATAATTATTGGTTAAACTAATAATTAGTTATTAAGTCTATTTACTACGCATATACAAATGCTACTCACAGCTGAGTACTATAATATGCTAAGATTATGTTTCTTTTCCCTGAAGGTAATACTAATTTTCTTACTTACTCATTTACATAGTTTTCTTTGTACCCATCACTAATTCTTCCCATACCTTTCAAGAACTTTTCAGTATAATTTTCCACAAGTCAACCATTTATGATCCCCAGTCAGTTCTGATTAATTTTTGCCTCCAATGTAAAGTTCCCTCAACTTTCTAGTCTGAGAGGATTTTCCTCTAGGCCTACCGTATTGCTTTTATCTTAGGACTTCTCTTTGTTGTCATTCTTTAAATTCCCTTCGCCTTTCTCCTAAATAGGTTCCTCACTACTGAGATTCTGAAAAATTTGTTTGTTTCTCTATACTTCTTTAGCATAAATGTTGAGGGTGTGAAAAATTTTCAGGAACTTTGAGAATTCTTAGTGCCTAATTCTGGTAAAGGAAGGTTTTTATTACAGTAAAATATAATAATGTATTTTAAAAATTGTGAATATAACCTCCATTTAACAAAAGGACATTAACTGAAACTGAGTTTTAAACTTTCACTAAAAACAAGAATCTGGAACTTGTAACTCTTCAGAATTTTTAGATGAAAGGAACAACTTCTGTTTTCTATAACCCTTTGTCCTCAGATTACATAACTTTTCTCATGGTAGAAGATGAAATAGATTCTGTATTTACTTTAATGACTGGAGTCTAAAAGAAGCAATCATAAAATCCAATGAACAAAGGCAAGATTATTGTGAGAAAATTTCCTCTCCAGATCATTTAAACAGATTAATAAAAAGAATATTTACTACCTACAGCTGTATCACCTTAGCCATGGATGGGCTGACTTTAACTTTTTATGATAATATAAAATTCATTTTTCACCTTTAAGTCCCCTTAAGTTGTCCCCATTGTACGATGAAATAGCTGAGGGATAAAATGTGTTCGGAATCTGTATTTGTGCATGTAAGTGTTGTATGAGGAAAGACGAAATAAGTGAGGTGCTTCTAAATGGTGTAAGTGCCTGACCATTATTTCCCATCTTTCATCGGTTTTCAACAGCAGAACTCTGAGGGTAATGTGGGTTTGGGGGAAAAGTATGGCAAACAAATGAGTCTCTGTGTCTGAATCAATCAGTGTTATTTTATCTTTTGTGTGATATTGCCCGAGATATTTTTCTTCTATAAAGAAATCTTTAAAGCAAAACTTTGAAGAAGTAATTTTTATTTTTTCTATCTCATGGTCTGCTACAAACCAGCAGTATTTTATATTTTTTCCCCATATCCCCCATTCTGTCTCCCTCCCTCCTTTCCTTTGCCCTTTTCTTTCACTTAACAAATACTTGTTGAGAATCTACTATGTGCCAGGTGATATTCTGTGTTAGGTATATAATGGAGAGCAAAATGAAGTTATTGGCTCCAGGATATTTTATTCAATTAGAGGCAAGGTGGGGGATTAACGTAGTCAAGGTTGGCAGAGGTTGACCAATTTTCTTTAAAGCAAACATACTAATGATCAAAATCAGATATCTCAAAAATTTATATGGAACCACGGAAGACACCAAATAGCTAAAGAAATCCTACGAAAGAAACAACGTTGGAGGCATCGCACTACTTAATTTCAAATAATATTATAAAACTATAAAAATCAAAATCATTTGGCATAAAAACAGACACATAGGCCAATGAAACAGAATAGAGAAGCCAGGAATAAACCCACACATATCTAGTCAGCTAATTTTGACAAGGCCCCAAAGAAGACACACCACCATAGGCCTCAGTGCTGATTGAGGAACTGCTTAGAAACTGTATAGTAAAGTTGCACCAGAGAGCAAGCTCAGCAGGCACCCACTGGTCTTGGTTTCCCAGGTTGTCACAGCTGATGCCATTCTGAGCTTTCAGATTCGGAGCTCCCAGTCCACACAGGGATTGGCTTCACTGCAACTGCCCCAACATTGACCCTTGCCAGGCCAGGAAAGGAGCAGGGAGAGCAGATGCACTCACATGCCCATGGCCTATGGTGGTGGTGGTGGCCCTCTCCGATCTTGTGTTGTAATGGGTTTCTCTCTTTCATTCCATTCCCACATGTAGGGATCTCCCCTCAGCTTCCTTCTGATCTTGACGAATGGCTCTCCCCTTCCCTATATCCTTTACTCTGAGTATTTCCTGTCAACTCTCTGATGATCTACAATGCTCTCTCTAAGAGGGTCCATCTGTAGATAGGCATCTACTTGGAATTTTTGATTCTCTTCCAGAAAGCGGTATGTGTGGACTGCTTCTAGTCTGCCATTTTGGCCTCTTCTCATTTGTCTATTCTTCTTCTATCACATCACATTAACAGTGTCTCCATAATAGCCTGTCAGTTGATATGTCCCTGCATCCAACTAACCCCCTCTCCACTGATTGCTGACACAAATGCCTCCTGCCTGAAGAACTTATCCAAATCTACTGATGTTTAACTTCATGATACTGTCACTGGGTTGTCTCCCAAATTTCTGAATCTCTGACATGCCTGTGAATTTTGGCTTGCCCCTGCTTTCTCGGCTTAGCATGAACTATTAAGTCTAATCCTGTCTTGTGAAAGTAGAAGCTGCCCATCTTACATGCAGATATGGTTTTTGACCCTATAGAGTATAGAGTACACATCAAAGTGCTTGTCATACTGCTAAGTTAGGGAGTAGTTTTAAATGGCTCAGTCCTTTGATAAATTGCAGAGTTGCAGAAATAAGTATGAGTGTTGTAGGGGTAGTTGCAATTCAAACAATAGCTTTCTCCAAGGTATAATATAGAAGGCACTCATAGCTGTGACCGGATCAATGTGCCTTTCCCACAAAGAAAAATCATTTACTCATGAATTTGTTTACTTACCCAAAATATACTATGTGCCAAGCACTGTGGAGGAAGCTTGAGTTACAAGATGAATAAGATATATTTCCTTCATTTAAGCATTCTAATATCTAGGAGAAGAAAAGAGAGAAATACATATTTAATTATACGTACACAATTTAAAAATATACCTCATAAGATTGTTTTGAGGAGTACATGAAGAAGATGTATTTAAAGGGCTTAAATAGTGCCTGGCAAATAGAACACATTACATAAATGTTTGCTGTTAATTTTACAACACACTTTAATTATGTTCACATGCTAGAGAACTATAGGATTGCCTTTGCACATAAATGTTGTTTCTCCATTCATGGACTCTCATGAGGTTCCAACTAGGACTTTACACCACTAATTCCTTGTTCATTGATGTATTCATTTAAAAAATATTTAGCATCTTTTATATGCTCAGACTGCTAAGTTACAGGGGAAAAAAGAAAAAATAAGGCAAAATCCTCAGGCTCAAGGTATTAACATTTCTGTATATCCAGCATTTGAGTAATGAAAGCATTCTAATAATTGAATTCCCTACCCTCTCTCTTTTTTTCTGTCAATGATAAATAAATATGGGCAATTTTGATCTTGTCTGAAATAAAAATACAATCAAATTACTAAGGACTGTCCTGGGCCTATACAGATTTAGGTTATGTATTTTGCACTGTCTACATTGACAGACTGCAGCAGTATAAACCATGTTCCAAATGCAACACTAAGCTCCATAAGAGCCAGACCATCAGAGAAGATATATTTGCAATTATCGTAGATTTTATTATTAAATATATATTTCTAAATCCTTGGAAAATTGGTGACCCATAAATGGCCAATTTTAATTAAGTAGAATATTCTAATTTAATTCATAAAATAAAGGGGAAAGAGCACCATATCTGAAATTAGATGATGAAGAATTGATCCTGGTTTTTCTAGCCATGTGACTTTGAGTAAATCATTTAACCTCTTCATTTTTGCAGTAATACGAATAATTACCATAAGGGGTTGATAAGAGGATTACAAGAGATAATATATTCATTGTAAATGCTAGCCATATTTTAAATGGAGGTGGCTGTGTTTGTTAATATGTATATGTAGTCAGGCTATGTGTGTATATGTATAGGAGACCTTTTTTATTTGCATTACTTCACCTGATTCCACAGATGATTTATGAGTAATATTTCTTTTGATGTGTCACAAACTTTTTGTGCATTTTGGTTACTAGCAAGAGCTATGTCCACTTTGTCCTTTATGACTTGAGTTACAGAGAAAACCATGTTCACACATACTTAGTGGGTACACAATAAATTCATAGACAATGCAGATTCCTGGATACAGTGGCATATCTGGCATATTGGAAAATTCCACTGGTTTCTGAATAACTCATCTGGGCTAGATATTAGTACACCTCACCATCTTGAAGGTCAGTTATCTATTACAGTGACCATAGGGTATTTCTTCATCTTTATTTTATGCAAGCTTATTTAATACCCTTGCAATAGCAAACTGTCATGTGACCTACTCTAGGAGAAATTTGATATCAATTTGTCAAGCATGATTTAAGAATAATGAAATCCATTTGCCCAAGATATGGTGGTGAGGATGGCAAGCAATAGATGAGGTGTTACGCTAGAGGTTCCTTCTAACTCCACTTATCCCTTGACTTACTAAACAAGGACATTTCCTCTGTGAATTATATTGAAGGCTGGCTCTCCCCTTAGAGGCTATAGGACTCCCATCAAAATAATTTAATGATGAAAATGAAGTTGGTCTAATTGAATTCAGTATGAACTAAGAGTCATCACCTTAGGGTGAGTTTAGCCCTTAGCACTTAATATTCTCCTCAGCAGCTCTGTTTTATAGCAAAGCTAGAGCTGTTGTCACTGTGAGCTTCAAGCTTAGGAAGATATTTTTCTCTTTAGTACAGAGAATGGGAAGCTGGGAGTGTGTCTGGAATTGAGATAAATGTAGGCACTCACCTTGACCACTTTGGAGCTTTTAAAGCCTGACACCTCATCAGCAAGTAAAAATCAACTCAGCAGGTCTCAATAAAGCTGATTGTGAAAACTAAAAGTCAATTTTTGGCTTTCCCCTCAAAGGTTTGTGTTCTTTATCTAAAGAATTTAACTAAACTCTCATTCTATCCTCCTTAGAAATCAGTTTTAATGAGTATCAGTAGAATTCCAAAGTCTCTGACATGAAATTTACTTGCACATTGATTTTTAAAAATTGGGTTGGAAGCTCTAAGGACAGAATTCCCTAACTCACCCTGCTGTGAAATACTATGTTCACCTCCCCATTGTCTGATCTTGCTTCATTTAACCAATGATGTTCTAAGGGCTAAGATTCAGCCTTCCATTTCATTTCACTGGGTCTCTGAAACACAATCTAATGTTAAAATTGGCCCATTATTTAGACCAGTTTAATTTGTGCCTTAAAATGACTTTGGAAATAAGCTTTGATTAAAAAGTTACACCATTGATGCATTTTCAGTATCACAAAGCGAAACCTATTTGAAGAAGTTATTCCTGCATGCCAGATTGAGCAGAAGCCTTAATTCCCCTTGGTAACTGTGTAGGTGAAAAGAAATTAGGAGGCTGGTGAATAAACAGGAAGCCATAAAGATCACAGACATCTTTGCTATCTGTCTTGTTTTTCCATCGAATGGATTGTGCAGTCAGAAATTACAACCACAATTGAATGTAAAGTATTTTAAGAATGAATACACACATATTTTCTTTTCTGAAATAACTATTAACAACCAAGAAACATATGCTTCAGTGAATGCTTTTAGTTGAATCATAAACTTCATTTCCAACAACTGTCTTTTTGAAGCCAGTTGAGACAGCTACACAAGAGGATGTTAAAGCAAATCAAGCTCTCACAGAGCCCATCTGTGTGTTCCCTGTGAGTTTCCAGCTACTTCTTTTCTCCAAAGTTACTATAAACTGTACAGTTTCTGCCTTGTTGAGGGAGGCTCTGTTCTCTTCTTTCAAATGTGTGCCTTAGTCCTCTAAAAATTAAGGAGAAAATTAAAACCCTACTCTGCTCTTTGGAAACTAGGTGGAAAGATTTGTCATGAAGAATTTCTTGAAAATATTGAATTTTGCAAAAATGTAGTTTATCCTATTATGGAACGTTTGCTATTTGCAATGTTTGGTCTGTTCTATGTCAGGAGACCTAGGAGGTGAGATGTCAACCACAACAATAGGGAAATAATAAAACTTAAAAAGGAGTGTGAGGTTGGTGTTGAACGCTAGGGGTAGATGAAGAGCCAACATCAAAAATTTGAGCCCTAGAAAAATGCCAAAATTAAATCTGTCAAGGAGGTAAGAAACTGTTTGTTCTGTCCAAATCCATTCACTTGTGCTGTGATGATGAGTCATCTTCTAAAGGCCAAAGTCCCTGCCTTTACAAGGTGAGTAGACAACCTGCTGTATTAAAGGTCTGGGCTGCTATAAAATTTTATTTTTTTATTTTAATTCTTATTTATTTAAAAATATTAAGGTATACAAATATTTTTGTTACATGGATAGCTCCTGTAATGCTTAAGTCATGCCTATAAGTGTGCCTATCACCTGCATAGTGTTCATTGTACCTATTAGGTAGGTTTTCCCCCTACCTCTGCTTAATTTCCAATAACTTTTACTTCCCTCTGTGCATATTTGTGCCCACTGATTATTTCCAATCTATTAGAAAGTACACGTGATGTTTGTTTTTCCATTCTTGAAATACTTCACTTAGGATAATGGTCTCCAGTTCCATACAAATTGTTGCAAAAGGCATTAATCTATCCTTTTTATGGCTGAGTAGTACTCCATGGTATGTATACATATATATACATATACATATATACACATATACATATACCACATTTTGTTAATCCACTCATGAAATGATGGGAACTAGGGTTGATTTCCCATCTTTGCAATTGTGAATTGTGCTGCTATAACCATTCAAGGGTAGGTGTCTTTTTGATAAAATGACTTTTTTTCCTTTGGGTAGATACCCAGGAGTGGGATTGCTGGATCAAATGGGAGATTTATTTTTAGTTCTTTGAGAAATCTCCGTACTGTTTTCCATGGAGGTTGTACTAATTTGCAGTCCCACCAACAGTGTATAAGTGTTCCTATCTCTCTGCATCCATGCCAACATCTATTGTTTTTGGACTTTTTAATAAAAGCCATTCTAACTGGAGTAAGGTGATATCTCTTTGTAATTTTAGGTTGCATTTCCCTGATGATTAGTGATGTTGAGCATTTTTTCATGTGTTTTTTGGCCGTTTGTCTATCTTCTTTTGAAAAATTTCTGTTCAGGTCTTTTGTCCATATTTTAATGGGGTTGTTTGTTTTTTATTGCTGATTTGTTTGAGTTTTTTGTAGATTCTGGATATTAGCCCTTTATCGGATGTGTAGTTTGTGAATATTTCCTCCCATTCTGTAGGTTGTCTATTTTCTCCATTGGTTATTTCCTTAGCTGTTTAGAAGCTTTTTAACTTAATCATCCTATTTATATATTTTTGTTGTTTCTGTAATTGCCTTTGTGGTCTTAGTAATAAATTCTTTGCCTAGGTTGATACCTAGAAGAGTTTTTCCTACATTTTCTTCTAGAATTCTTATGTTTTCATGCCTTACACTTAAGTCTTTTATCCATCTTGAATTAATTTTTGTGAGTGGTGAGAGATAGGGCTCTTGTTTCATTCTTATGTATGTGGCTATCTCATTTTGTTAGCACTGTTTATTGAATAAAGCTTCTTTCCCCCCATGTATGTTGGTGTCTGCTTTGTTGAAGATTGGTTCACTGTATGTAGATGGTTTTATGTCTGGATTCTCTGTTCTCTTCCCTTGGTCTGTGTCTCTATTTTTGTACCAATGCCATGCTGTTTTGGTTGTATAGTCTTGTACTATAGTTTGAAGTCTGGTAATGTGATGTCTCCAGATTTGTTCCTTTTTCTTAAGATTGCTGTGGCTATTTGAGCTCTTTTCTGTTTCCAAACAAAGCATATAATTATTTTTCTAGATTTGTAAAATATGACATTGGTATTTTGATGGGGATTGAATTAAATCTGTTGATCACTTTGAGTAGTATGGACATTTTAACAATATTGATTCAACCTATCCATGAACTTCTGAACCGACCAATAGCAAGTAGTGAAATTGAAACAGTAATAAAAAAAGATTTCCAACCAAATAAGCCCAGACCAGATGGACTTACAGCTGAATTCTACCAGACTTACAAAGAAGAGCCTGCACTAATACTATAGAAATTATTCCATAACACTAAAAAGAAGGGAATCCACCCCAACTCATTCTATGAAGCCAGTATCACCTTGATTCCAAAGCCAAGAAAGGACACAATAAAAATGAAAACTGCTGACCAACATATTTCTTGAATATAGAGATAAAAATCCTGAGTAAAATACTTACTAGCAAACCGAATCCAATAGCACATCAAAAAAATAATTCACCATGACCAAGTGAGCTTCATTCTAGGGAGGCAAGGATGCTTCAACCTATGTAAATCAATAAATGTGATTCACCATATAAACAGAAGTAAACACAAAGACCATCTAATCATCTCAATAGATGCAGAAAAAGCATTTGACAAAATCCAGTGCCCTTTCATGATAAAAACCCTTATGAAACTAGGCATAAAAGGAACATATCTCAAAATTATAAAAGCCATATATGAAAAACCCACAGTCAACATCATACTAAATGGGGAAAAGTTGAAAGCATTCTCCCTAAGCACTGGAACAAGACAAGTGTGCCTACTGTCACCACTTCTATTCAACATAGTGTTAGAAGTCCTAGTCAGTGTAATCAGTTAAGAGAAAGTGAAAAGCACATCCAAATTACTAATGAGGAGATCATACTATCTGTCCTTGACAATGATGTGATCTTGTATCTAGAAAACCCCAATGACTTCACCAAGAGACTCCTAGAATTAATAAATAAATTCAGCAAAGTCTCCAGTTATAAATTAATGTACACAAATCACAGCATTTCTGTACATCAATAACAGTCAAGCTGATAGTCAAATCAAAGACTCAATGCCATTCACAATAGCTACAAAGAAAGTAAAATACCTAGGAATATATGTAATCAAGAAGGTAAAAGATCTCTACAGGGAGAACTATGAAATACTGAGGACAGAAATTGCAGATGACACATACAAATGGAAAAACATGTCATGCTCATGGGTTCTTATAAAAATTTAATAGACTGAATACTACTTTCTTGAAAGTGCAGGAGAGGCAATTAATATAATTCAGCTTGGGAGCTAGTAGAAATAACAAGACTTTAATTTTAGTACAAATATCTATGACAAATTCTATATAGGAGTCAACTAATCCTTACAGTTAAGAAAATTATGTGAAATGGTTAAAAGTTGAGATCACCCTACAAATGTGCCTCTAACATTTGCATGGGTAAGGTACAAATGGCAGCTGCTGCTTGTAACCTATGCCTTCCTTACCCTCTTCTTGCTTCTCTTTGCATCCAGTTCTGCTCCCACTCATACATCCAAACTTTATCCACAACTCTATGTTTGGCCAACAGTATCACACTGGCCTTGGGAGAATGGAGTTGGGGAAGAAACTATCTCAGGGCCTGGAAGTGGATTTGAGGGCATCTGGGTGAGTAATTCTGGGCTTAGGCATGAGTATCTGAAGTATAGTTGAGAATGGTGGGGCACAAGGGGGTTCTAGGAATTAGGAGGGTGAGGATGAGGGGGTGGGAGAGAGGAAGGGGAGGGCTTCAAGTGGGCATGTTCAGTAGGCCCCATAGATTTCTTGCACTGTGGGGAGAGAAACATCTGTACAAGGGCCAGAGGGAGAATTTCTGAAGCCTGGGGCCTAGGGCAAGGACCACACTTGTCTTGGTCTCTGAGTAGGACTGACTCCTTATTAATTTCCCACTGTTAACAGATAACTAGGCAAAGGAAATCTCTCACCATCCAGCTTCTTCTCCAATGTCATCTTCCTAATGTCCACCTCATCTCAATCTGCAGTAACCTCAAAAGCAACTAGAAGGGTACCTGTAGATCCTTCTGCTGCCTCAACTAATGTCAAGACTAACCAGTCAAACTTTTCTAAAACACCTCTTCACCATGTTCCTTTCCTATTATAATGTATCCATTAGCTGGCCATTCAAATTTCTTCCATTAGCTGGCCTGACATTACCAATTCAATCCTCTCTCTCTTATTCCTCATGAAAAGACAAATAGCAAAGTCATATAAATTGGCAAGCCAAAAACTTGGTTGGGAACCTAAAATAAATGCAGCAACATGGCAGAAAGTAGATATCAAAGTGATTTTAGGAGAGGAATGAAGGGGAAGGAGAGAGATAGAAATTGGGGCAAGACACGCTGAGAAGAGCAGTCAACTCCCAGATCAAAGAAATTCAGAGCCAATGGGGCTTTAAGGATCTTTCATTTCTATCTTCTTATTTAATAGCTGAGGAACCTAAAGCATCAAGATGACGATAATAGATAGTGATTGAGCCACAATTAAGACCCAGGCCAATTTTTCCTGATCAGTTATCTTTCAATTCTTTGGTTCTGCCTAGCTCCAAATGTATTTGTACCCTATCAGAGTTAATACATTTACTTCCGTATTTTTTTTTTTTACCAAGCTTGAATCTACATGCACACTTCACTCATTTATTTATCATCTTTATTAATATTAGTGGTGAAGTCCGTGACAGGTGTTGTGCTAGGCTCTGAGGATACAAAAACTGACAAGAACTTGTTCTAAAGAAACTCCTACTATGTTGAGAAAGATGATCACACAATGGTTGGAAGGACAGCACCTAACTGAGCTTGGATGATGGGTAATGAGGCAGGTTTCCATGAGGACATGGCATCAGATCTGGTTCTTGAAGAACGCTTAGATTACAGTGTGATGCTTTCATGGCTAGCCCCTGAGTTGAAGACAGTGGGGCTGTGAGTGACAGGCAGAGAACAAAGGACAGGCCCTGTCAGGTAGCTGACAGGGCATGGGTTAAAATCTCTGCTCTGGTCAATTGACTTAGGCCATCTGAATCTTGGTTTCATACACAGATCTCTAAATGGCAATAATAATACTGGGCAGGCTTCTTACAGGGGTTAAATGGGATAAAGCAAGCAACATCCTCTTTTTGTGGATACCTTTCTTTGTAGGGAAAGTTGTTCTCTGATCAGTAAAACTGTAAATGAAACTCTCAGGTGTTGGGGCCTGAGGCTGACGTTAGTAACTGTTCTCCCTCCCATATTCTGGTCCATATAAAAAATAGGAAGTAGACACGCAAGTTAGGAACAAATTAAAATATCAGCTTTACTACTGGTAAAATTGGATCGGAAAGCTCTGTGGCAGAGCAGCTGGGAAAACTTCAATTTATCTTTTCAGATGAGGAGCTTAAAAAACAGTGTATTTAAATTTTAGAGGAAATGAGTTAAAGATAATGTTTTGAAATAGAAACAACAAGACAGGGCATCAAAGGATGTATATGCACGTTTTGGAATAAATTGGTCACTTGGTAGTTGTAGAAGCTTATAGTACTCTAAGCCAGATATTTCGTTTTCTCTCCCTGTGGTGCCCCTCCCTGAGGGAATTTTATACATCTCTGTCCTATTGAACTCAGGAACAAGTACATGTTGGACCATGGAGTATGGCAGCATGGGCATGAATTACTTTCTGGGTGAAGCTTTAAGAGCCAGGGCATGGTTTGCCATGTCTCTCTTCTCTCTGTCTCCATGACAAGGAATATCCTAGATAGAGGCTGCTCCATAGCTTGGGTCCTGGGGTGAAGATGATATAGAGCAGAGCAGTGGCTGACCTATGGTAGACATGCACCCTGACCAGAAATCTGTGTGTTATAAGCCACTAAGATTATTGGGTTGTTTGTTACTATGGAAAACCTAGCCTGACTTGACTGATCATTAGTTGTGAAATCATACCACATAAGCAATTATTATTTAACCTAACAGGTCAAGTCTGTCCATTGAGTCTATACATCTAGATGCTCTTGGCAGGACACCAAGAGCATCCACCCTGATAGGCATGGTAGAAGCTAATATGATTCTTTGGTGTGGTCTTCAGCAAAAGATGCTGCAGGCTGAACCAGGGGCTGAGGACTAAATGGTGACTGCACAGCACAATTCTTTCCATGGCATTACATAGCTGTGTTTGTTCAGTCATTCATTCCAGAGATAATTATGTTGTAGCAGATTTTGTGGTGTTGGAAGAAGTTCCATATGAGGTTGTTTAATTCTTGAGATTCTGCAGACATCAGGGATTTTGCATGGTTGCTCCCATCCATCAAAACAATAAGCCATAATGAGAATGAACATCTAATTATTTTCTACTTCATCTAATTTTCTGCAACACATTTTTCACACTTTTTTGTGTTTTAGTCTTCTACCCTAATATGCCACATCTACTTTTGTGATATTTAAGTTATAGATTAGTCTTTGTCTGTGATCTATCACTGACCAAAAGCAAGGATCACATATATGTGCTATATCCTTGTCTATGTTACTCCAAATAATTGCTAGGAAGTGAAAAATGTAGTCAAATGACAGATTAAGCATCCACAGAGTACTTTTTAGGAAAAATGTTCTGATCTTGGAATTTCGAATGTAATTGCCCCATTAATAGTGCAGTATAGTTGTTTAACATAAATTTGTGGAATTAACAAATAAGGATAATACAGAATAGCTCTTATAACTGGATTAGATTAGAGAAAAGAATAGGAATAGGATCAATCCTATCATTTTTAAACATCAAAGAAGCAAATTTTTGTATTACTTCTGTAGTTTATAATATTGCCAGCCACAGAGCCTGTTTGTCAGTAAATGAGTCCATCCTACAACCAATAACAGTAATTGAGCATTAACTGTTTAAGATACTGTGAGTGAATGAAAAAGACACAGGAAAGGGAGATTTTATCTTGTTAGAATTATATTTGAGATAAAATCACTCACATGGAAGGAATGTGATCATCTGCAAATGGCCTAAGTAGCACAAACTATATATAGGGAGTTGCTGGCAGGATTCAGAATTAATGGTAGGAAGTATTAAATGGGAAAAGGATTAATATCATATTAGAAAATAAATGAAACATGATCTGAGCTGGCCTCTGTATTGTCACTATATTCAAATTATAGCTGAAGGACAGCATTACTATAATTAGGGGAAAATCCCAATGGAAATTAGCAGACTCAGTATAATGTAAATGTTTTTTAATGACTGTAGAGATCTTGTAAGTGATATTCTCATTAATGATGCTAACTGTGTAGACTAACACTTCTTGTCACATTCAACAAGATCAAAGTTCTGCAAGGATTGTTTCATTTAAATTTCAGCCTGTAAGGTATAAAAAGACAACAAAATTAAAGACCACACACACACCCTGATGTAGGTAAGTGTCTTTAGCTACTATACCTATAAATCACTTTCAAAAAAGAACATTCTTTTACCTTGCAAAGTTTACAAATTAAAGCAGTGCTGTCTGATGGAACTTTCTATGATGATGGAAATGTCCTCTACCTGCAAGATCTGTCATGGTAACTGCTAGCCACATGTAGCTAATGAGCAATTGAAGTATGACTAGTACAACTGAATTTCTAATTTTAAGTTTAATTAATTTAAATTTAATTTCACATAGTCACATGTGGCTAAAGTCTACTGTATTGGATACTATAGGTCTAGAGCGACCTCATGTTGTAAGAAGTTGAGATAAGGGGGCCAGCCTCTTGTGTCCCATCCTTTCTCTTTTGCCCCTGGCAATAAGTCAGGTCTGCATTGGTGGGGAGGTGGTGTGTCCCTGGTGAAAACAGCAGCTGTGAATTGTTCTCAGCCAACACTCACAGCACCTGGGATGGGAGGGCAGTCTGCACACCAAATAGTAAAAGTGTTCTAGGCAGGACACCAAGAGCAGCCACCATGGTAGGCACAGCAGAACCTCATATGATTCTTTGGTGTGGTGTTTGGCAAAATATATTGTACGCTGAACTAGGGGCTGAGGAATAACTGGTGACTGCATTGCATGATTCTTTCCATGTCATTACATGGCTGTGTTCGTTTAGTCATTCATTCCAGAGATAATTATGCTGTAGGACTAACCCACGCTCTGGGAATAGAGTAATGATTAAGTTTACAGCTTTGTGAGCAATAGACTTGTAAGTGGATGATTACAGGAAAATGTGAATAGGTGCTATCACAGTGATGTGAATCTGTGCAAACAGAAGGGAGAGACTAGGAGTGGGGAACCAAGAAAAAGTTTATAGAGAAGTTGAAATTTGGACTAGTGATTGACGGATGACTAGGGGTTTTTCAGGCAAATTTCCCTAATTATACAGCAATCAGGTGCTTCAGTACTGATACATAAACAATTGGTTTTTGATTCTAGTAGCATTTAGGGGAATGCTTTGATTAAGATCCTGCAAAGGCTAAGGATATTATTCCATTCCTGTTCCAGAGATCTGTGTTTGACCCTCTGATTCTATAATGTGTTATTTTCCTTTATTGGCTTGAATATACAGAAGATTATTCGGCTTATATTTGCTCAGCATTAGTATTCAAAAGCCACCTCAAATGAACCAAAGGCCATTTCGCACAGAAATTTATGCTTATGACATACAAGTGGGTGATACCTCAGTTTCCCATCAAATGGAAGTAATTAGAATAATAGGTCCTTTTTTTCTTATGAATCTGACTCCATGGACTTAGCTGAGAGGTAAGAGGACTCCAGTGTGATAGATTTCTCCTGAGAGTTTGAGGTTGAAGTTTGTCATAAGACAAATAAAATCTGTTATCTATACATTAAAAAAATCCAGTTGTGAGGTTAAATATAAAAGAGCTTCTATAGTGATATGCTTTGTGGCATGCTTTCAAAAGATGTACTTTCACTTTGACTATGCCCACTTAATGAACACATCCAATCAGTCACCCTGTTAGTGAAAATGAGAGACAGACATCTTCAAGAATGGTAAATAACTGATTGTAAAGGAAATCCACAATTCACTTAACATAATGTCCATGTTCATCCATGCTGTCACAAGTGACAGGATTTTCTTCTTTCCTAAGACTGAGTAGTGTTTCATTGTGTTTATATACCACATTTTTTAATCCAGTCCTCCATTGATTGACACTTAGGTTGATTCCATATTTTCACTATTATGAGTGATGCTGTGATGAACATGAGAATGCAGATATCTCTTTGCCATACTGACTTCATTTCTTTTGGAGATACACCCAGAAGTGGCATTGCTCAGTCATCTAATAGTTCTAGTTTTAATTTTTTAAGGAACTTCCATACTGTTTTCCATAATGGCTGTACCAATTTACATTTTCACCAGCAGTGAACAAGAGTTCCCTTTTTCTTACAACCTCACTAATGCTTGTTTTCTTTTGAATTTTGGTATTAGTCATTCTAAACAGGTATGAGATAATATCTCATTGTGGTTTTGATTTGCATTTCTCTGTTAACTAGTGATGTTGAGCAGTTTTTTTCTTTTTAACATACCCACTGGCCATTGTACGTCTTCTTTGGAGAATGTCTGTTTAGAACCTTTGCCTGTCGTCGGTTTGTTTGTTTTCTTGCCCTTGAGTTGTTGTGCTTTCTTATGTTTTTTGGATATTAACACTTTGTCATATATATATAAGTAACAAATATTTTATTTTCTTTGCTGTGCAGAAGCTTTTTAGTTTGATATATCCTCATTTGTTTATTTTTCTTTTTTTGCCTAAATTTTGGGAGTCATATTCAAAATATCATTATCCAACGTCATGGAGATTTTCCTCTATGTTTTATAGTTTTAGGTGTTATTTTTATGTCTTTAGTCCAGTTTACTTTGATTTTTATACATGGTGGGAAATGAGGGTCTATTTCATTATTCTGCATATGGATATCCAGTTTTCCCAACACCATTTATTGAAGAGACTGTCCTTTCCCCATTGTGTGTTCTTGGCACCTTTGTCGAAAACCAACTGACCATAAATGCATGGATTTATTTCTGGGCTTTTCATTCTGTCCCAGAATATCTGTTTTAATACCAGGAATATGCTGTTTTGATTACTATAACTTTGTAGTCAATTTTGAAGTCAGGTAGTATGATGCCTCCAGCTTTGTTTTCCCTTGGCTATTTGGAGTCTTTTGTGATTCTATATGAATTTTAGGGCTGATTTTTCTGTTTCTGTGAAAAATGTCATTGGAATTTTGATAGGGATTTCATTGACTCTATAGATTACTTTGGGTAGAATGGATATTTTAGCAATATTAATTCTTTCAATCCATGGACACATGTTATCTTTCCATTTACCTGACTTGTAATTTCTTTTCACAGCTCTAGTCTATGTCCCTATTATTTCTCATTTGGACTACTCTAATAGGCTTTTTCATGCTTCCATATTTGCTTCCATCCTCTACATCTATTTTCACAGAGTAACCAAAGCAATTCCTTGAAAGCATAACTCTGACCATTTCACTCCTTAACAGGATGCTAAAATATTCTTTGGCTAAGGTTTATAGGCAAAAACCATCAGATAGTAAAGAGAATTGGAATGTAGAGTATCTCTTAGAATTTCAAAAGTTGACAGCCAAAACTACATGATTCTAGAATACATTATGCACATCAAGAGTATAAAAAGTTTATTGAGACTGAGGAAGATTCATACAGAGGACATTTGAAGAGGAACTCTCTGGAGACAACCTGGCTATGAGTCCCCCCATCAATTATTTAGAGAGGATACTTTAGTGAGACTATTCAGGAATCAGAGATCTTAATACATTATATGATGCCTACAGAATGGGTGACATGATAGACTTTTTTTTTTAACTCCCACCTGAGAAATTTAAGATCTGGAGTTGGCAGCTTAGTTGCTGATGCTGGAATTAAGCTCACTGTTTTGGGTTTGGTTTATGCATGCAGTGTTCAGTAGGAAAAGGATTTGTGCACATTTTGTGTGGACCAGATGTAGACCATGTAGGAGAGAGAACGCTGTCCCTGAGCTGTTTTAAATCCTGCCCAGTAGCATTGCCTTAAGTAATAATGGGACTGAAGAGGGAATGGCTAGCCAGAGGAAAATATATCTCTCATGACATAGAAATTGCAATCAAATATACCCAGTGGACTCTCAGAAGAAGCCCTGAAAGTGTCAATGCAGTAAAGAATTAGCTTTAAATCCCTGCTCAACTCAGAGAGCAGAAAGTCATCTTACATTGTGCTATTAAGTAAGAAGTTTTCTTGCATTCTTATTTTGCTTTCCTGATCCCACCTCTTTGAACTTGGAAGATTCAGAAACTTAGGTTATAAAAAATGGGAAAGGGGAAAATAAAAGCTTAGGCAAGAATGACCATGATAATCTTCTTGGGCCGTAGACGTCTCATTTACAGAAGGCCCCAAATGTGGACGAAGAAGCATTTTAACTTGAAATCAAGATGGGAGTTTTATTACTCTATAATTCTCAATCATTTTAATTTTTGAATTGAGACAATGGTTTTGTGACTTAACCATAGGACTTGTAATTACCATGATTGATCAGGAAATTATGGGACTACTTGGTCTTCATTAAGTTTATCAAAGAGTAGATGAACAACTTTCTCTACTGAATAACACTAAAAAACAGAAGGTAAATGTAAAGTGATTTCTTGATTAAGTCCCACAGGTTGTACCTATTCAGGATACCAGTCTCTCTCTCTGAAGTGTGTCATCACACTCAGAATAAAGGCTAAAGTGACAAGTGCTCTGATCTCGTCTCTTGCTGCCCATCCGCTGCTGCTCACCCACTCCACCTCAGTCGCAGAGGCTTCCTTTCTTGTTTCCTGAGCTGGGCTTTTCCTTCCTCAAGTGTAAGATTCACATTGTAGTCTGAAGGCTCTTCTTACCTCCTCCTGCTTCCTCCATTTATCCCTCACAAGCATTTCTCCCAGTACATTTCTTACATGTCTAATGCTATATTGCTGTCTGGTGGTGGAAAGACCCATACTGACACATGGTCATTGATGATCTTTTTCAGAGCAATTTCAGTGGGAAGAAAAGCCTGATTTGAAGGTTTAAAGCAAGAATGGAAAGTGATTAAACATGGATGGTGAATGTGGATTATTCTTTAGGAAGTTTAGCTATGGAGGATGACATCATATAGGAGATATGATAGAAGTAGAAGAGATGAGTTTTGTTGTTGCTGTTTTTTTTTTTTTTCTTTTTTATTGGGGGAAAACTACAAAGCATTTACAGTATAATGTTTACAGTCACAATTTATAGTGAGCTGATCTCCCAAAATATATTACCACTCAAGTTGACCTATCTTGTTACATTCAAAAATC
>CAUYRT010041110.1:0-14799 GCA_963574885.1 Lepilemur ruficaudatus | reverse complement strand
CAGACCTGATTCCCAAGTTGAAGATCTTAACTACTGCGCCCTACCATTTGCATTCGAATTCCGCTGACACTCAAAGCCTCGAGGTGAAGAAAGTGAGGGCTAGGCCGGGCACGGTGGCTCACACCTGTAATCCTAGCACTCTGGGAGGCCGAGGCGGGCGGATTGCTCAAGGTCAGGAGTTTGAAACCAGCCTGAGCAAGAGTGAGATCCTGTCTCTACTAAAAATGGAAAGAATTTAATTGGCCAACTAAAAATATAAAAAAAAATTAGCCAGGCATGGTGGCACATGCCTGTAGTCCCAGCTACTCAGGAGGCTGAGGCAGAAGGATTGCTTGAGCCCAGGAGTTTGAGGTTGCTGTGAGCTAGGCTGACGCCACGGCAATCACTCTAGCCCGGGCAACAGAGCGAGACTCTGTCTCAAAAAAAAAAAAAAAAGCGAGGGCTGATGACGTGGGAGTCATCACATCCCCCACCAGCAACAAGGATAGCTCTCCCCTGCTGTGCCACCTGCAAAAGGCACACCATCTGAACTTTCGGTCCTGGGATAAAACATTAATAAGGAGGCCCCGCTGGTCTTGGGATGACAATTACTCTTTGAGATGCCCACTGCAGTTATTTTCCTCATTAGGGATTATTAACCTCATCCTTCTGTGTCTGTTGTCAGGGCCCGGGAAGGGGCTGCTTGCAGATCCTGCTCTGCCTCGATAATCACCCATTATGAGAACCACGCACCTCTAATGGAAGTCTTCTAATTTCCAGCATTCACTGAGCACTTTATATTTGCAAACTCCCCAAAACCTCTATTCATCCAATTCTTTAGGGTTGCTTTTTGGATGAATTTAAAAGCCACTTTGATGATATAATCACTATACTTTGCGTTAGCACTTTTCTCCACGGTATTAGAATAATTTGTAGATAATTATCCAATTCACCTCACCGCACCCCTGCGAGCTAGGGGATGGAAATCCTGGGGAAAAGAAAGAAGCCAGGTTTTTTGTTTTTTTCACTCTCTCTGCTTTACCAAAATTGGAACTTAGATTAAATTTTCTATTGCTGTATAATAAATCACGGCAAATTTCAAGGCTTAACACTACACACATATTTATACTCTCACAGTCTCTGCAGGTCAGGGGTCTGGACACGGCTTAGCTGGGTCTGCTTCCGGGTCCCCCCAGGCTACACTCCTGGGGTTGGCGAGGGCTGCAGTTGAGCAGAGGCTCAACCCAGGAAAGGACAGCTTGGAGCTCACTCGGGTTGGTGGCAGAATTCATCCCCTTGGAGCTCTGGGACTGAGATTGCCCTTTCCTTGCTGGTTGTCCAGCACCTAGAGGCTGACTTCAGTTCTTTGCCAAGTGGCCCTTTCCAAAAGTGCATTCACGGGCCAGGCGCAGTGGCTCACGCCCGTAATCCTAGCATTCTGGGAGGCCGAGGCGGGCGGATTGCTCAAGGTCAGGAGTTTGAAACCAGCCTGAGCAAGAGCGAGACCCTGTCTCTACTAAAAATAGAAAGAAATTAATTGGCCAACTAAAAATATATACAAAAAAAAAAAAAAATTAGCCGGGCATGGTGGCGCATGCCTGTAGTCCCAGCCACTTGGGAGGCTGAGGCAGAAGAATTGCTTCAGCCCAGGAGTTTGAGGTTGCTGTGAGCTAGGCTGACACCACGGCACTCACTCTAGCCCGGGCGACAGAGTGAGACTCTGTCTCAAAAAAAAAAAATAAAAATAAAAATAAAAATAAAATAAAAAAGCTAAGTGCTATAAGAAAGGTAAGACTGTCAGAAAGGCTGGGTGTGGTGGCTCACGCCTGTAATCCTAACACTCTGGGAGACCAAGGCAGGAGGATCGCTTGAGCCCAGGAGTTCAAGACCAGCCTGAGCAAGAACAAGACCCCACGTCTACTAAAAACAGAAAAATTAGCCGGGCATGGTGGTATATGCCTGTAGTCCCAGCTACGCAGAAGGCTGAGGCAGGAGGATTGCTTGAGCCCAGGAGTTTGAGGCTGCTGTGAGCTAGGCTGACACCACAGCACTCTAGCCCAGGAGACAGAGCAAGACTATCTCAAAAAAAAAAAAAAATGCTGTCAGAAAAAGGAAGAGATTATATTCAGTAGGGAAGATCAAAGAAGGTATCTTGAAAGAAGTAGTTTTTGCACTGGGTTTTGAAGGATGGCTGTAATTTATAATATAGCCATCCCGTATAATTATAATTACAGAGACAGAAGACTTCCAGTGTAAAGAAAACCAGAGCTGTGAAAAACTACAACTATGACAGTGTACTCTGCTTGGAGGAAAGGAGTTAGGAGAAAATGTTAATAAGCATTTTAAGGCCAAAGCATTAAGGTTTTCAATGTCAGGATTAGCACTTTAGATTTATTTATTTTTTTCGGGCGGGGGAGGGGGTAAGGGGCCAGGGTTGGGAAGGGGATAGATGTAGGGCCTAGCACTTTAGTTTTAAATTACAATCACGTTCAGAAGCAAATGAGTAACAGTGATTGGAATCACGCTTTAGGAAGATCTGACTACACTGTTTGAAATAATTTGAAAGAAGAAAGGTAGTAAGGAAACTAGTTACAAAACTATTATAATAAACCAAGAGAAAAGTCATGAAGGTGCTGACAATGCAACTGGATGGAAACAATGCAATAAACACATTACTATAATAGCAAAAGCACTCAAACACTTATAATCAGACAGCACCATCAGAATATGCTTTCTTACTCATATGGGGTAAAAACTTTAACCTCCTGTGCCATCCCTCCCACCTTTGAATGAAATAACAATTATAACTAATTAGTTTTGATGATTTTAAAAAGAAATTAAACAATAATTAAAAGCAATGGACTACCACTTTCCCATTTTTAAACTAAACCTGAATATAAGCACAAAATGAAACAGAATTCATGTGCTAGGGCCCCCTCTGCTGGACCACTGGAGAGAAAGTCTGATCTTTAATTTGTAAACTCTTCCTTGGTTTTGTTGAATTGCTAAAAATAATAGATAGCCTTGCTTCATAATAACTCCTTTCCAGGTGTATCAAATGCTCTCTTCAGGTGGGGAATTATGAAATATCTTTCTCTGTAATTTTCCAAAGCACTCATAATTTTATTGTTGCTTAAGTTGTTGATTACGAAAAAGATTTTAATATATATTCAAACCTCACAAATATTTAAATATACTCAACTAAGAAATTTACTTCTCAGTATAAGCTGCAACTCACCAGACTGATTTTTTTTATAGGTAATGAAGAATGATGCTAAAGAACAATTTTATATTCTGTTCATTAAGAAATAAGCTGCAGCTCCCTTGTCAGTTAGCTTCTGGCTGGGCTCCACCAATGGAAAACAGAGACAGTATATCGCAGCAGTCCCCAATCTTTTTGGCATCAGGGACCATTTTCATGGAAGACAATTTTTCCACAAAACAGGGAGCAGGAGGATGGTTTCAGGGCGATTCAAGCGCATTACATTTATTGTATACTTTATTATTATTACACTGTGATATATAATGAAACAATTATACAGCTCACCATAGGTTGGGGACCCCTGGTATACTGAAACATGGGAGAAACCAGGTATTTCTCCCTTTCTCTCTAAGACTTTCTCCCTTTTTTTAATCTCCCCAATGGCTTTGGTTCCTTCTGGATAAGCCCAGTTCCTACCAGGTAACGCTGGCCCCTGGCCTCTACGACCATCTCCTACCTGTATCCCTTCATTATCACTACTTGCTTTAACTTTTTTTTTTAAGAGACAAGGTCTCTCTCTGTCGCCTAGGCCGAAGTACAGTGGCACAATCACAGCTCATTGCAGCCTTGAACTCCTGGGCTCAAGCAATCCTCCCACCTTAGCCTCCCAAGTAGCTCTACCACACTTGGTTAATTTTTTAAATTTTTTGTAGAGATGAAGTATTTGTCTGTTGCTCAGGCTGGTCTCCAACTCCTGGCCTCAAACAATCCTCCAGCCTCGGCTTCCCAAAGTGCTGGAATTACAGGCCCACTACTTGCTTAACTACTACTTATCTCTGGATTGCCTCACCATCCCTTTTTTGGCATCTTGAGTCTTTCATCACATATGTAACCAATTCTCTATAGGAAGGAGGAAAAGACAAAAGAGGAAGGGAAGGAGAAAGCAAGCTACAACAAAACGGCCCAGGCCTATATTTTCTGATCCTGGTGTACCCACTGTCCAGCTACCACAGCTTCATTTCACAATGGAAAAGAAATAGCAATAACATCGGTAAACTTTCTAGATTACTTGTGCAAACTCATCCTTCTCAAACTGGGGTATACGGTAGTAATTTCATGTTGCTTTGTATGACACAGTATGCTGGGATGATTTAATGTGAAAGTGCAAGATAAGCATGTCCCATCTTTCTGCTATATCCATAGTAAGCGATTTTAAAATTATGTGTATATCAAAACAAACCACACAAAGGGAAGAAGGCCATATAACAGAAGCAGAGTTAAAAGTAAGTAAAACAAATAAATAAATCCACAAAGATGTTTAATGGGAAAAACAGATGGCGCTGGGTCGCTGGATATCCACATGCAAAGAGTTAAGTTGAAGCCCTACCTAATACTTTATACAAAAATTAACTCAAAGTGGATCAAAAACCTAAATTTAAGAGCAAAAACTATGAAACTCCTGGAAGAAAATGTAGTATAAACCTCTGTAATCTTGGATCAGGCAATGGTTTCTTAGATACGACACCAAAGCACTAGCAACCACAGGAAAAAATTAAATTGGAATTCCTCAAAACTGAACTTTTGTACTTCAAAGAACATGTCCAAGGAAGTGAAAAGAATCCATAGACAAGGAGAATATATTTACAAATGATACATCTAATAGGGCACCTGTATCTAGAATTATACAAAGAACTTTTACAACTTATTATAAAATGACAACCCAATTAAAAAACAGGTAAATGGCACATATAGACATTTCTCCAAAGATACAAAAATGACCATCATAGGCCATCAGGGTAATGTGAATCAAAACCACAATGAGACACCACTTCACACCCACTAGATGGCTATAATAAAAAAGATAAGTAATGTCAGAAAGGATGTGGAAATGTTGAAAGCCTTGTACACTGCTGATGGGAATGCAAAATGGCACAGCCACTTTGGAAAACAGTCTGGCGGTTCCACAAAAGTAAAACACGGAGTGATTATATGAACCAGCAATTTGACTCCTCGGTATATATCCAATAGAAATGAAAATATATGTCCACACAAAAACCTATACACAAATGTTTATAGCAGCACTATTTGTAATAGCCAGAAATTTGAAAAAACCCAAATGCCTACCACCAATGAATAAAATGTGGTATATACACATATGAAATATTATTTAGTAGTAAAAAGAAATAAAGTACTTATACGTGACATATGTTTCAACCTTGAAAACATTTTGCTAAAGCTAATGCGAAATTAGCCAGACAGAAAAGGCCATCTACCGCATGATTCCATTTACATGAAATGTGCAGAACATGCAAAACCACAGAAATAGAAAGTAGATTAGTGGTTGCCAGGATGTGGGAGTGGGGTGTATGAGGAGTGACTGTAATGAGTACTGCATTTCTTTCTGGGTGATAAAAATATTCTAAAATTAGATAGGTGATGGCTGTACAACTCTTAAAAACCAGTGAATTATACACTTCAAAAAGGTGAAGTACGCAGTATGTGAACACTATCTCAATTTTTTTTAATGGGGAGAAAATGACAAAAAAAGATCTTACATAAGGATAAAAAAAGATCCTGTAAATAAATCTTAAAATGTTATCTGCTTCTCCACTGTACTATAAACAAATGTACACGAGTGTCAAATCTCTTGCCCTTCCTCCTGTGCTAACCTTCTTAGCCACCCAGAATAGAAATCCTTACAGTAATATCCAACTCATCTCTTTCCTTTCCCATATATTCAATTTGGCTGCCAGGTCCTATCTATTTCTGTGGTTAACTCTCATATTTGTCTTGATTTATTCCCACTGACCACACCCCAGTTAAGACTGTCATTTCTCACCTGAACTATAAAAGCCTTGTAACAGGCATTTTGATCTCCAACTTTCATTTCTCCCCATCTGTACTTTACAATTCAAGAGTTATTTTCCCAAGATAAAAGTGTGGTCATATCACCGACCTACTCAAAAACTACTTAAAGATCTAAAGTTGAGGCTGGGCACGGTGGCTCGCATCTGTAATTCTAGCACTCTGGAAGGCTGAGGAAGGAGGATGGCTTGAGATCAGGAGTTCGAGACCAGCCTGAGCAAGAATGAGACCCTGTCTCTACTAAAAATAGAAAAATTAGCTAGGTGTCATGGCACATGCCTATAGTCCTGGCTACTTGGGAGGCTGAGGCAGGAGGATCACTTGGGCCCAGGAGTTGAGTCCAGCCTGGGCAACACAGCAGAACCCATCTCTACTTAAAAACAAAACAAAACAAACAAAAAAACCCATGATTCTACAACTACATGGATGAATCTCACTGACATTATACTGAGTAAAAGTAGTCAGACATAGACTTCATACTGTATGATGCCTTTTATATGAAATTTTATTAATAGAACAGGCAAAACTAATCCAAGTGACAAAAATATGAGCAGTTATCTGGGGCAAAATGTGGGGAGGTTGACTGAAAAGGGGTGTGGAAGGACTTTCAGGGGAGAGGGAAATGTTCTACATCTTGATTGCAGCATACACATCTGTCAAAAATCATCAACCCATATGCTTAAAATCTGCAAATTTTATTATATGTAAATCATATCTTAATTTTTTTAAAATGTGAGCCATACAGAGTTGATTAAATAATTAGTAAAAACTGAAAAAGAAGCTATTTTTCTACCAGACCAAAAGAAGTCCCAGATTAACTGACGCAAAGATCTTTGTTTTAAGAGATACAAAACCATGACTGGGCCCAGCGCGGTGGCTCACACCTGTAATCCCAGCACTCTGGGAGGCTGAGGCGGGTGTATTGTTTGAGCTCAAGAGTTTGAGACCAGCAAGAGCAAGACCCCATCTCTACTAAAAATAGAAAAAAATTAGGTGGACAACCAAAAATATATAGAAAATTAGCCAAGCATGGTGGCGCATGCCTGTAGTACCAGCTACTTGGGAGGCTGAAATAGGATAGCTTAAGCCCAGGAAGTTTGACGTTGCTGTGAGTTAGGCTGATGCCACTGCACTCTAACCCGGGCAACAGAGTGAGACTGTGTCTTAAAAAAAAAAAAAAAAAAATGACTGGAATATTAGATAAGCACACATTTGGGGTTGTTTCTGCTGTACGTTATGGGTTTCACAGGAAAACAGTTTTGGCTGCCAAAACAGAAAGTGTTCATATTAGATGTTTTAGCAGAACTATCAATGGTAACTTTATTCACTACCATAATTATAACTTAGCAATTACATTTAGCAGACACTGAAGAAATAACCATAAAAGTAGTCCAACAAAGAACTGTTATACCATCATACTAAATCATAGTTAACTAATTAGAAACTACTTTGCTAATAAAAATTTCTAGGAAATAGGTGACATTTTATTAACTCATTCTTAGGGATCTTTACACTGATAATTTTGTTATGTCAGTTTTAGTTGCCTGAAAACACTTTGTGTAATTGTTTAAAAGTAACTGAAGTTCATAGCTTTTGGAGAAAAAAAAACTCTAAAGGAAGAAAAATTGGTGGACTTTCTTTCTCTAAACATTCCTTTTGATAATCCTGGAAACCATACTCCGAAACACTGTATTGACAAATTAATAAAGGCAAAGACATCAAACTCAGAAGTGCAATTTTCAAAAATTTTACATTTCCAACAACACAGGAGTAAAATATAGGATCCCTTACCTCATCATCATCATCAGAATCATTCCCAAACACTGATGGTTTTTGCAAAACAGGGTGCAACTGCTGTGTTTTCTTTGGCAAAATAAGCCCATACCTGCGTATTTTTTTTTGAAACAGAAATTACACCATTATCTTTAAATGGTAAAAAATAATACATCTACTACCTCTTCCGGATGAAGATATCAAATCAAAACATGCCATAAGCTTTATGAACACATAACAGACTGTTACTGATTTTCAGTGATCTCAAAATTCTAATATGCCATTTTATAACTACTCTAAGTCATTATTTGTGGACCCGGGGCCAAACTCAAATACCATTTTCAAAGAAGAGAAGTAAATGAACAGCTCAGAAATGTTTTAGATGGTGAAGTGATATTAACAGTTTAAAAAAGACACGTTGGTGAAAAGCTCAGTTCATGTCCACCGAAGACAAAAATGCTTTAAATTATCCTTGTGGTCTAACAAGTCAAGAAAACGGCTAGATTTTTTTCTATTGTGTACTTTACACAGTTTAAGGAAGTTATAAGATAGTGTGCAACCCATGAAAACTTTAACGATTAAATTAACTGAAAAACCTAAGTAGCCACGGGAAAAGTGCCTATTACACTTTATTAAGCTCACTTGCTTTGTCTGGGAGCATGTGAGAGAAACACTCCATCAGATGCAACGCACTTAGTTTCTCAAATCTTGGCCTTTAAGAAGCAGAGACCACAGGAAGCCGCATCAAAGCATGGCTTACACATCAAAAGTAAAACTTCCAACTATGTCCCACATTTGTCTCTTTTGCGGCAATGTACGCCCCAATTCCCTCTATGCCTACCCTTTTCTGTGGCTTCTCGGAACAATATTCCTAAAACGAGAAGGGAGGGCGGGAATCCTGGGACTTGAGCTTGTGCCAAGGACAAGGCCCTCTAAGGAAGCCAGGAACTGTCTCTCTTCTTACTGCCCCTGAGAGCATCCAAGCGGGGAGAAACTCAAGCGCGGGGTAGGAAGCAAGACTGAGGGGCCTCAGACCGAGCTTTTGGAAAATAGAAAAGTCTCGCTCTCTGCCCCTCAGCCTAACTTCCTTTATTTCCTCACAAGTTTCTCCCTCAAACTTCGGGCTTCCAGCCTGGAAAATGTATGGGGGAGGGGAATATATGTTCCTCACGACTTCTGGGGTTTTTTTTTCCCGCCTCTACCCTGACGACACAGCCCCTTCACTTCCAGCGCACTTTAACTCCTCGGCCAAAGACACAGTCGCTGCAGTTTCTCATTCCCCAGCCTGACCCTAACTCCCGAGTCACTCACTGCCTGCCCGGAATCGCCATCTTGCTCCCGTGTCCGCTGAACGTGGCCGGAGCCGACGCCGACGTGACGCTGACGCCGGCGCCGCACGTAAACTCTCGCGCGGCTTTGGGTGGCCGGGAACGCGCCCTTCGGTTGGCTGGCTCGATTGAGTCACTTCCCCGCTCCTGGGAAGCGGGTCTTACGGCCTCTGGTTTGTGTCGGAGCTGACCCGCTGCCTAGAAATCAGTGGGAGGAAAGGAATGACGAAGTTTATATTCATATTTCATCTCCCGTTGATAGCATATAGGGGGTCTTGCTTTTTTTATACAGTCTGACAATCTCTTCCTTTTAGTGTGGGTGTTTAAAGCATTTTCATTAAAGTAACTATAAGTATGGTTGCTGTTTTGTTTTCTCTCTCCCCTTCGCCCGCCTCTTTTTGCCTTCTGTTGATTTATAGAGATTTTTAATGATTCAGCTTGTGATTTGCATGATTCGACCTCCTTCGTTGGCTTGTTAGCTATTGTTACTTTTTTGAGGGGGTTGCTTTAGAGTTTTGGGGTTTTGGGGGAGGGTTTTGTTTTCTGAAACAGAGTCTCACTCTGATGCCACGGCTAGAGTGCAGTGGCATCATCATAGCTCACAGCAACCGCAAACTCCAGGGCTCAAGCGATTCGCCTGTCTCAGCCTCCAGGTAGCTGGGACTACAGGCGCAAGCCACCACGCTTGGCTAAATATTCTATTTTTTATAGAGACAGGGTCTTACTCTTGCTCAGGCTGGTCTCAAGCAGTCCTCTCGCCTCGGCCTCCCAGAGTGCTAAGATTACAGGCATGAGCCACCGCACCCAGCCCTAGGGTTTCTAATATGCGTCTCTCTACCTTCAAGCAAGAATGTACCACTTTATGTATAGTATAGTAAGCTTACAAAAGTATTCTTCCATTTTCCCTCCTATGTTTTTGCTATTGTCAGAATTTTACTTCTACCTGTGTTACAAATGCACAATAAATTATTTTTGCTTTAAACAGGTTTTTAAAAGAGATTTTTAAAATAAGAAAAATATTATGTTTACCCACATATTCACTATTTCTGGTATCTGCGTATCTTTGTGTAGATCCAGATTTCCATCTAGTATAATATCTTTTTAACTTTTTTCAAACATTTTTATTGAGATACGATTCAGGAATCATGCAATTCGCCCATTTAAAGTGTACAAGTCAATCGTGTTTAGTATAGTCAAAGAGTTATACACAATCAATTTAGAATACTTTCAATACCAAAAAAAAAGAAACCATGTACCCATTAGTCACTCCCATTTTCTCCCAAATCCCCCAGCCCTAGGCAACTACTAATCTTCTATCAGTTTTTGCCTCATGTATTTTAAAGCTCTGTTACTAGGTGTATAAATGTTTAAGATTGTCATATCTTCTTAATTGCCCCCTTTTTCATTATGAAATGACCTTCCTTATCATGATAATATTATTTGCTCTAAAATCTGCTTGTGTGATATTATTATAGCCACTCCAGTTTTCTTTTGACATTATCTCTGGGGAAAACAAAAAGATGTGCAGGAATGGAAAACAATTGTGATTTACTACAGGGCTAAACCCTAAATAGCATACATGATCATGATAATGTAAACACTAAATATTGATTTATTCTAACTTAAATTGCCATGTAATAATATTAGGAAGAATGGATGAGAAGTGTGTGTGTGTGTGTGTGTGTGTGTGTGTGTGTGCTGAGTGAAAGGACAGCCTTACTAATGAAATAACAGAAAAAATTATCTAAACTCACAGTCTCTCAGTAAGGGCTGAGATCAATAATATGAGCTCTCTCTCTAACAGGCACCCCGCCCCACAGGGTTCTGTTTTTACAACATTTGAAAAGAGCTGAGCATACAGAAAGGAAGTGTAAACCTTTCTCTTTTACATTCTATAGATTATAGATTAAACTGCTTTTGAAAATTTGCTTTTACAGCCTTGAGTTCCTGAGCAAACAGCAGGGGTAAGAGCTTGTGGCCTTAGTTCCTGCCCAAAACCATATCTCAAGGACAAAATCACAGACAAAATCACATCCCCACTGATAAGCCTGTCTCCAAGGCAAAGGGGAAAAGCCAACTCTTGGGTCTTCTGTTACCAGCTGGCCACTAAGAAAAAAAAATGGATGTAGCAATTTCACAGCTATACCCTGTTAATTTGGCTACAGCCATAAATCTTCTTCCCCCCTTTATAATCCTTAAATGAAAAGCCTGAGTAGCTATTTTCTAGGCCAGCACTCTCTCCCTTTTTCACTTCTGTGCTGGCCCTTTCCCATCTGGAAATAGTAAAATAAACTTTTCCTTCTTTCTATCCTAAACTTTGTGTGAGAAATCTTTCTCCACTCAAGCTGTGAGCACCTAGTAAATTCACCACTCAACACTGAGGAAAGAGCTAAATCTTTATATTGCGAACTGGGAAGTTGATATTGCCTAAATCAGAAAAAAAAAAGTAGCCACAAAACCATGTTATTTAGTAATATGGAAGTAAATGTCAAAACTACAACCAGGGCTGGGCATGGTGGCTCACGCCTGTAGTCCCAGCTACTTGGGAGGCTGAGCCTGGAGGATCCCTTGAGCCCAGAGTTTGAGGTTGCTGTGAGCTAGGGTGATGCCACAGCACTCTAGCCCAGGTGACAGAGCGAGACTCTGTCTCAGAAAAAAAAACAAAACAAAAAAACTACAACCAAAATGGGTGTTGGCAAACTTTTTCTGCAAACAGATAGTAAATATGTGAGGCCTTGAGGTCCATGTGGTCTCTGTGGCTACTGCTACAGACACTAGGGCATGGCTGTTCCAATAAAACTTTATTTACCATAACAAGCAGTTGACCAGATTTGGCCCATGGGTTGTTTACCAACTCCTGAACAAAAAGAATTGAAAGTAGTTGACTCAGAAGCAAGGAAAATGGAGGTGATGTGGGGCTGGGAAATTCTCTGGTCTCAACAGACCTGTGTAACAGGATGACTAACAGTATGTGTTACTTTGCTTAAAATACAAAGAATAAAGAGTCAGAAATAAAGCTACCTGCTAGGGCTGTCTGCCTCTTGCTTGAAGAGACTGAATGGGGAATTAGTTACACAAAAATTACCCAGTGGAAACCTCAATAGCCTAGATAATTTGAGTATTTGAAATGGTGTTTTGAATTCTGTACTCTCCCATTGTCTTTGGGACATTGTAATGAAGCAGTCATGTGATTTTTCCAAAGCCATAAGGTTGATTTCTCAGATGCAGTGTTGCAGAGAGTTCTTCAATCATTTGGTAGAGTCTGTAGCACTGGTGGCAACTGAAGCAGTGAATCGGGCACGGAGAAGCTTCCTAATATTTTAGAACCCGACTTTGGTAACTTTAGGGGGAGATGCTGTAAGGACTGAAGCAGGGTGATAGTATCATCACTTCCACACTCCTGATGGTTATCCAACTATCTTAGACTTCCAGAATTGTATTGAACAAATTTCAATTGTTCCATATGATTTTCATAATCTTCTCCCTTAACTCCTTAACCTTTTGACTTGCTTCGCAGAAATGGTGGATTTTCTGCAAGCCAAAGGAACTGAGATTCTGAAGGCCCCTGGGCAGAATTCCAGATGCCAAGATTGATCATCCCCCAGACTTGCCCCCAATGCATATAGCTCCTTGTTAGTTACACCATGCCCTGTCCCAATGTACATGGCCTCTCCTTTAAAATCCCATGATCTCCCTTAGTCAGAGAAACAGATTTGAGACAGCTTCTCCCATCTGTCATATTTAAAGAATTCCTTTCTTCCTTGGATCCTTGTTGTCTCAATGATTGGATCTTTGTGCCATGCGCAACTGAACCTAGACTGAAACCACCTTGTGGTTTCGACATCATATACAAGACTTCAGTAACACAATTTGACTAGAATTGGATCCAAGGCAACTTTGGGAATCTCTGCACCCAAACTCATGGATCTTCCATTTAATATGTTAACATTTATGTTACTAATGTTAACTTCACTACTTTCAGTCTCTGCTTCTCTTTGTGCCCGTTCTTTTCCCCAGTCAACTACTCATTCTCCACACCTTTTCTCTACTTACAGCTTCTACTAACTTGTAGTGTCTGGAAGGCAGTATGTTTCAACTGCTTTAAGGCTGTCATGACACCTTTGGCCTGTCTAAATGTCAGGTTCGGTTCTTGACATGCTCATGGCTGAAGAATGACCAGATGCACCAAAGTAAGGCAAGCATGAAAATGAGGTTTATTGAGGAGAAAAAGATAGGATTATAGGGCAAGAGCAAGGTATAGGTTTACAGAACATGATACATATGCCACAAGTGATGACTAGACCCATTGTCGCAGCAAAGGGAGAGCAAAAGGAAGGGTGCAAAAAGGGGTTGGTTATGGTCTCAGTCTTGTTTCATAATGCCTGGGTTGGGCTCTCCCCGTGGTTCAGACATCACCATGGAACCACTTTGACTGGACAGTTGGGAGTTGCATGACTTGAGTCTTAACTATGTGGGGGTTGTTCTAGTTCAATTTCTGGACTCTATGTTACCTATGCTGCTTGGCCTGTGGGCTGGAGAATCCTCTGCATTTGTTTGCAGCTGGTGCGCTAAGTTATGATTGGTCGATTCATAGGCTGTTCCCTCCGCCCCCAGGCATGGTAGTCACTTGGGAGGGGATCAGGGTGAAACATGACGAAGATGGGGGCTTGGGGTCTACCCTTGTCCTTCCTCCCAGGTGGGGCAATTGTACCAAGGCAACAGCATCCACTTTCATCCCTAGGAGACCCAGAATCCCTCACTGTCTACCTAACAGAAACACTTAATATCCTTTTAGACACTGCTCCTGTTGCCATTTCCCAGTTTATTTTGTCCATGGTTTAGGTAGTTTTTATATTGCACCATTTCACAAATTGGCCTCACTTTGATGAGAGGTCAACCCCAATTCAAACAGATATGGCTGGAGAGTCAGTCGCATGGTACAAAATATGGTCACCTAGAGGTGCTTCATCAGTTGAGGTTTGTGAGCAGGACAGTCTAAGCTCAGGCAGCAGGTCAAGAGGGGGTTTAAATATGATTAATCACTAGGTGATGGAACACCTATTGAGGGTAATTACTATGCTCAAGGACAAAGAAATGGGCGATGTTTATTTATTTATTTACTTTTAAATTTAACAAAGTTTTGTTGAGCAAGAAAAAGTTTCTGGAACTGGGCAGCATTCTGGACCAAAGATGGTTCAGAACGCCCCCACCACCAAGCAGGCAGTTTAATTTATAATCAGAAAATGTTACCAAACCAAACTGGGATCCGCTCACCCCAAACAGCAGAGCCAGACACTGATGCCAAGAGTTGCAGCGGAAGATAGAGGCATTTTTATTGCATGATGCCATGCAACGAGAATGGGCAGCTAACCCTTAAGACCCAAACTCCCCTATGGCTTACAAGCAAGTGTTTTTTAAAGGCAGGGATATAAAGTTACAGGCAAAATTGTAAATCAATACATGGAGGTTATACATTGATTTGGTCTGAAAAGGCAGGATATCTTGAAGAGGGGACTTAGAGGAAGTAGGTGGATTCAGAGATTCTTTGAATAGCAGTTGGTTAAGGAAGCAAGGTCTTGTCTTGGACAGGAATGTTAAGGTGGGTGTGACTTTCTCCAGGCCCCTCAGTTAGAAATTTAGAATAAAGAATGG